>VDFB02105979.1:0-46409 GCA_007258455.2 Sequoia sempervirens
CATATAATGTAATATATATATATATATATATTTATACATACATACATACATACATACATATATATATACATATACATACATACATACATACATACATACATATATATATATATATCAGATTATCAATAAAATGCAAACATAATATATATATATATATATATATATATATTATCAAAATAAAATCATAAAAATACATTGCCAAACTTTAAATCGCATATTAGAATCAGATAGAATGTTGCAAAGGCAGTGACAACACACATTAAGATTAGGGCACCACGGCCCACCCAACCAAGGTTGGGTTGTGTGTGTTGTGCATGCCCTACGCACAGGAAAACCTGGTGTGGGCCATGCCCAGTGCACAAGCCTGCTTGACATGGCGGATGACGCCTGGGTGGGGGGTGGGTAACCCAAATATGGTGGCCATGGAAACTACAACACGAAATCTTATCATATAAAAATCAAAGCAGTTTGAACATTGAGCTCCAGATAAAAGGGTTTCAGCTATTATCACTGTTATATATATTATATATATATTACATACGGTATCCAAATACGTTTATTGGGAACAATAGAAGGCGATAAACATTTTTTTTTCTTTTATTCTAGAATAAATAATTGTTTCACTCATAGGAAGAATTAAACAATCAAACAGTCATTTCAAAAAGCAGAGAGAGAGAAATCAATCCAATTGATCGTACACTCAGACAGGAAAATGCAAACAAAAGATCAAATCCAACTTAGATCCAACACTTGGTAGGAAATAGAAATTTGATGCCAAGCTCAAAATTTCACTTGCAAATCCAACTTCTCTAAATCCTCAATTTCCAAAATTCCAAATGCACCATCCCCAACATAATCAACAATGGAGGAAAAAAATTTCAGAGAAATCCCTCTCCCCTCTATCCCAAAAAATGAATGAAAATCCCCCAGCCAAAAACATTTACAAGAGAAGAAAAATGTTCGTTGTACGGGAATTCCAAAACTATCCCAACCAACTATAGAATGAATTATAGTTAGCTTTTGATTTATTAAATCATCCTTCCCGACACAAACACAATAATTAATTTTAAATCAATAGTTAGGGTAATTAAAAGCATCTCATTATCCAATTTACACAAACGGGTAAAACCATTTACCCAACATTTACGTACACATTATAATTAATTATATAACCCCAATCTTATAACATTCTATTTATTTACCATATTATTATTATTCATTAATTATAACATTACACTATAAATTTATTTTATTATTAACTATGATTATACATATATATATATATATTTATCAATGTATACCCCTTTACTTAACAATTGATTTTGATGCATAAGATAACCAAAGGAATTTTATCAAACAAATTAAATTAAATAAAAAACCAAATGCCAATTAATTACCTCACCATTATCTAGAGTCGAAAATCAAAACTTCAAGCAACATTGATTGACCATACTGACAATACTAACTAGATGCCAAACTAGATACTCATCCTCTTTGAGGATGATGGCTAGGGTACGAGATCAAGTGTTATCTCTGATCAACTAATCTAATAGGTTTCAAGGCATGCTCAGACCTTCCAATTCAGGTGGAGTCAATGCCTAGTACCTGCAACTTGCAACACACAAAAATGGTCATGCATATACATATACATATAAATAGACACACTATGAAAGGGAATCACAACATCGCAAGGTGCTCACAAGTGAGTGATGCAACATTGTCCCTTTCACTCAATTTCATCAGTAAGAACAACACCTAGTAGTTGAATCAACTCATATAACAATCGGCTACATAATAATTGGGATAAAATCCATCACATGATAATCACTTAACAACCATGATAAGACAATCACATAGTGCTCATGATAGGGTTAGTCCTCATAATCCAAAAAAGATCTTTGTAGTCACTTGAATAAAACCATATCAAAACACATAAATCATCAGTGTCTCAATAATGCTCATCCAACCATATACTAATCATAACATGTGCATAAAACCTCAAGTATCAGAAGTGTCATCAATGTCATCATCATAAAAATAAATCTATCATCATATAATGTATCATAATGTCTCATCATATAACAGATCAACTATCAGTCTATCGGGGAAAAAGTATGAGAGGCACTACATTTTACCATAGAAGTTGTGAGTTTGGAGTCTTACGAGACCTCCCTTTGTCACTACTATGGCCGTGTCGACTTTTTCAAGCTCGTTCCTTACATTCACCCTTCATTGGCCTTAAGAGCCTTTGGGTGGAGGTGGTATCACTTCATTTTTCTTTTGTGGTTTGATATAGTAGCATTGCATCTTTTGTAGTGTTCAATACTTTCTTTTCTTCTTTTCTTTAGCATACTTTCTAATTCGTGGCTTTTTTGGTTATCTGTGGAGGTGGAAACACCAAAGTAGGGGTTTGACTGAGGGGAACCCCTACACAACCCAACATTTTTCCCCTCTTGCTTGTGTGTAGGTGAACATGTACGTGGAGCTCATTGGAAAACTAGAGCTTTAGTGATTTGATCTTTACCACCCTTGTCTTTATCTACTTACTTTATCATTTGTGTAGTTACTTATCATACCTTATCATTCTGCTTATTTCGTTAAAGCTAGTTTACTAGAAAGTTAGTAGGTGCTTTGTATTTTTATTCTGTACTTTATGTTTTATGGTCGTATAGACGTCAACGCGTCACGTTGTCATCCCAGACCCGTGTTTTCATCCTCAAACTAAAAGTTGTCTAAGGTATAATTTAGAATCCAAAATCTGACTCATCTAGCCCCATTTAAACTCTCGAATCTGTAGAGTGATAAAAGCACTTGAGAGTGCTCTTCCTTTTCAATTCTTGTTCTAAACATTTGTTAGCTTGAGGTAAGTTAGGGTAGCCCTCCACTCTTGGCTCTCGGTGACTTGAAGCCTTGGTGTGGTTGGTCCCCCTCTCTTACACATGCAAGTAATGGGTGTGATGACATGGGGTTCAGTGGCTGCCAACAACCTGATTTCAAAGGGGAACAAAGTTGTTGTGCTTGAATGGATTCCATCCATCAACAAGAAGCCTTTGACCAAACTTATTGTAGGAATCTTCAATACCACAGTGGTCAATAAGAAGAATTTTTTGGCTCAAGTGTTGTCTTTGTTCACAGAGGGGTTGCTCAAGAAGAACCTTCAAGCATTCAACTTCTATGTGAGCTAGAATGGTGACCTATTCTTTGTTGCCCAAAGAGAAAGAATTGTTTCCTTCTCAGAGGGAATGATGTATATTATACAACTAAGAGGCCAGTAGGGGTTCGGGTGCATAATCTATGTAATCTATTTTTAATTTTAATAGTAATGGAGTTGTCCTTGAGACAACTTTTACCAATAAAAAATATATAAAATTTTTCCCAATAATAAATGAAAGTTACAATTCTAAAAATTTTATGACATGCTTGCAACCACCTAGTACACCATGTACACCCAATGGATAGTCTATATATTTTTCATAATTGATGACAATGGAAACATAAAGAGTGAATATGAGTGGCCTTCCTTCATCTTCAAGGGAAATGACCTTTACAAATTGACCACAATGTTGGAGGAACAATTTGATCTTTATAAATTAATGTGTTTGTCATCCTCTCACTAAGAAGTTGGTCGCATTGGGTTTGCAACTTCCTCCTAATAATGTACCTATGCATTTACTACTTCTCCCATCATCATCAAATGGTAGGTTCTCTCATCTATATATTTATTTTACTTTATCAATCCTTTAAAATTATATATAGATGGACTTTATTGGTTTTATATTTTATTTGAACTACAAAATTTCACATTCAATATAGATTTTTCACCCAACAAAGATGATCTTGTTGTAGGGAATAGCAAAAAATAATATTCATGTCATTTAACCTCTTCAACTTCTAGATGTGCATTTAATTGTTAAATTGAGTAAGATTAAGTGTTAAACTAATGAGTAAAAATTGATGATGAAAACTAATATATTTTATATCTAGTAAAACTAATATATTTTATATCTAATAAGGTATATTTTGAAATTCTAAAGGGTGGTTATATATGTTTTGAAAAATTAAACTAGAGTATATAAGAAATTTGTGATTTCTTTTTTTCTTAAAAGAGGGGTAAATGCTTTTGACCCAGAGCTATGAACCAGTGAGGTCATAAATAGGGGACCTCATCCCCAGCACAATCACTCAACAATTACAACTCTGGGGTTTGAACCTTGATGCCAAGAACAAAAATACAACTTAACCATCACATCATGCCACTATTGGCATAAAAAAATGTGATTTCTATTCTATTATATTTATTTTAATTAATATTTATGACCTTTTATAAGGGTAAGTGCACCAAGATGGTTCCCAAAAAGGGGGTTTAAGTGGCCCTTTTTTTCTAAAATCAGGAAATGCTGACCTTGGACGTGAAATTGAGGATAGTTACACTTAAAATTTTGAGATGGAACAAAAAAAAGGATCCAAGTGCTCTAAGTCTACTTTATAAACTACTAATTTATTTTGAAAATGGTTGAGATTAAGGGGTTCAAAAGAGGGACGCACACAAATTGGTGTTGTTTTTGTCAGAAAAACATAACATAGCAACTCTTGTACAACCCTAGCACAGTGAACTTTTTTGTAGTATTTTTAAAATTTCTATGGTCAAAAGTTAGCTAACAATATCTAGTTTATGCATGATTTTTCTGATAATTTTTTAATGAGAATTTGATTTTTTACTAATTTTCTAAGTGGGAACTTCCTGAAATGCAGAATTTTGGCCGTGCTCCCCCTACAAATTTTGGAAAATAATTGATTTTTTTTCTTTCTTTTTTTTAAAAATTGTAGAATGGAGTTTAGTTTCTAAAAATGTAATTTATTTGAAATTTCTATGAATGGTTAATTTATAACAAAAAAAACACCAAACACTGCTTTTTGGCAAAAAAGAGACATACAAACAAAAGAAATTATGGATGAAAGGCTTAACATTGTTAGAAAGTGAAAAAAATTACATCGTTGGATAGCTAAGAGAGAACCTAACATTACCCATGTGTTTGATTTTGTTGATATTGAACAAGATGCAATCTTGATGGTGAGCATAGACCCGATTATGTGAAAAATTATAGAATTTGCAAAAACACGTTTCTGGCCTTGTTGGGAATGCCCTCCAAGCCTTTGGGTTGGTATTCCAAGGAAAATAATTTCACTTTTTTCATTGTTTTTAATGTGAAATAATGCGAGCGCATTATAATGCACTCATGCTATGAGTTTTCAAACTTTTTTTCAAAAGTGGCCACAAAATTGCTACCCAACTTCATGCACCCACCCATAATTAAAATTCTTATGTTCAATTAGCAAGTAAGGTTGCATGTGTTGCTTATGCATCCAATGGAAAAAATAATGTAATTATAACAATTATAACTATCATTCTAGCATACCCTCTTATACCACTTAATTGATGAAAAAAGATAGTTATATCAACTAATACTAAGATTTAAATATAACTTTAAATAATTGTTGTTAATATGTATTTAATAGAAAAAATAAGTCACATTTCTAATTAAACAAAAACCTTTAAAATAATTATATGAAACATTGAAACACTCTCTCTAATGCCATGAGATTTTCGGGTGCTGGCAAGAAGTTGAGTCCACTTTTTGGCCAAAAAGTGGAAGTGTTTTTCTTGATTTTCAGAATTTGACACATTTGACCTTAAAAGTTGAAGCACTTAGAGATGGAATCTTCAAAAAATTCACTGATCATAAAATGTAGTACTCGGAGTCTAGTTTCCAAATATGTACTTTATTTCAATACCTAGATTGTACAAATTGAGTTTCAATAGGCATTTCTAAAAACCATTGTTTAAAAGTCACTTTTTTTTTACCATACCATGCATGCATATGACATCCATATTTTGACCTAAATTATCGTATTTTTCTAAATCCTTTTGGGAAAATATTTGTGACTCACTGAATCTTGTTCTCGATATTTTTTATTGAATATATATTTTTTTGTTAAATTTTTATTAGGTATATTTGTTGTTTTGAAAAATCATCGTGTACGACATGCATAAGATGACCTAAACTTATCATTTTTTTTTAAATGAAAAGAATTTTCTGAAGTTTGTTCTCATGCAATCCATTTGTCAAAATGTTATGTTAATCAAAAGTTATTAAAATAGTAAAAAACCCTAATATTTAAAGTTTATGGACCAGTTTTATTAGAAATTAATTAAAAAATAGAAAAAATAATCCAATTGTAAAAAAAATTACATATTTGGAATCTGCATTGTCTCATCTAAAATGGGTTTTAATTTCGTCAAAAAATTATGCAAAAAAAGTCGTCAGCCATATGTCCAAACTCGATATTTTTCTCTGACATTGTTAGGACCTTCAACTTGCAGGTCAAACTAGGTTGAAGGCCTAGGTTCGGATTCCCAATGCTTTTCCCAAACCAAAATACAAGGAAGAAACCTGACCACAAAGCAAATCCAATTTCAAATTTTTGAAAACGGGATCTCGCTTTACAAAACGGGATCCTGCTTATTAAAAATGGGATCCTGTTTCCCTTTCAATGGTCCCCATATTTAATACAGGGGAATAGGATCCTAATTATAAAACGAGATCCCATTTTTTAATAAGTAGGATCTCGCTTTATAAACAATATCCCATTTTTTAATAAGTGGGATCCCGTTTTATAAACGAGATCCCATTTCTTTTATTTAAATTTACTATCAAAAATTACTATGAAGTCTGCAACTTCACATGTACGACCGAGAGCAATAAAATTAAGCTATTTTTCATGAGCTATTGTCTTTACAAGTGGTGAACTTGATTTTTGATTGATTTTTTCAAAGGAGGCATCAAGTAAACCATTTTCGAAGTGGAATTGTGTTAGTTTTGTACTTGTTTGGAGGAACAAAAGGTCTTCAACTTGCAATATGGATTGAATTTTTCAAAGGAGGCATGAAGAAAACAATTTTTAAAGTGGAATTGTGCTAGTTTTCTACTTGTTTTGAGGAACACAAGAGGAAGAATTTTGTCCTAATAGGTCTTCAACTTCCAATTTGGATTGAATTTTTTGAAGAATTTCACTATTTTTATTTTTTTTTAGACTGCAGGAATCGGGTAGCATGACCCCCTATAAACTGCAATGCACCTGGTAAAATTTTTAACGTGACCGGTGGCGCTGGCTCGACACGCCCTCCAGTACCACGGGGGTGGGGGGGACTAGACCTCGTGACCAACCTCCTGCAACAAGAAAGATTTAGCCAACCGAGCTAGGGCCCCAACCCCGAAGAATTTCACTATTGACATTCATTTGTGCTTGAGAATTTTATAATCATGGGAGATAAAGTTTGTAATAAGAGAAGGAAAACATTGACTCCTCAAGAAGTTGAAGAAAAGAGAGAGAAGGAGAGACAAAGACAAAGAGAAAGAAGAATGAGAATTAAATCAATGAATGATGGTGGAGCATCCAATTCCACAACTATTGAAGATGAAAACATTGAGGAGACCATGGTTGTAGATGAAGCTAATTTGCAAGGACTCAATTTGGAGAAGAATATGATTATACAAACAAGTCCTACTATGTCTTCAAATCCCTCTTTCAATGCTATGGAGAATGTTTCAATATGCACAAATCCAGGTATGTCTTCAAATCCACATGTTAGTGAAATGGTAAATTTGTATGTAGAAGTTTTACAAGATGCTAGACTTAATAATGTTGACATTGATGATATTCAAAGAGATGAAACTTTTATAGAATTTGTTGAAAACGAAAAAGAAAAATCTTTTGTTGCAAATGAAAATGAGAATGATCCTTTTGTTGAAAATGAAAATTGTTTTGTTGATGAAAATGAAGTATGAAAATGAATATGAAGATGAAATCTAGAATGTGATGTTGAATTTAATGAAAATACTTTTTTAAAAATTGGAAGTGGTGTTTTCAATAATCTTCCTGGTCAAATTTCTTGGAGGCAAATAAGAACACATGCGAATAGAATATACCACAAATTCTTTTATCATAAAAAAATTGCACTTCAATGTCAACTAATGATGCAATTGATGAGAATGCAAAAAATGAGGAAAGTAATGAAAAGGTTAGGCTTTTATGTTAAACCAAAAAGAAAAGATCAATCATTAAAACATGTTATGTCTATTGTTGCTAGTGCCATTCAATCTATTGGGAAAAATAGTCGATCTAAAGATAAAAATGCAGCAAGAAGAACTACAATAACTGGTATAGTTAATAAAGCAACTTTGAATAAAAGAATGGTAAGCAATATTAGTGAAGTTTTAAAAATACATCCTAAAACATTGCTAAGAGTGACAAAAAGAAGATAAAGTATAGAAAATGATCCTATCAACCAATGTTGGAGTTTCAGTGGTCAACTCCCGAGGTCTGATATGAAATTGAATGTTGAAATTAAATCTTTGATCGAAAAATATTGGCATGATAATACTAGGGTTTCATCTAATGTTAGAGATGTTTTAAAATTAAGGGTGAGGTCTAAAGTTTGCGATCATCACCCAAAACACCTATTAGATGCAACACAAATTGAATTTTATAGAAAATTTTGTGGTGATTCAGTATTACCTAGTAATATTAAAATAATTCAAAGGTCTTTTGAAAAATGTAAACCCTGGTATGTAAAAATTAATAAGCAACAAATATCTTGTTGTTGTAAAACGCATGTTCAATTTCGTTATTTTTATGATGTTTTTCGATATATAAATTGTACCTTGCCATACTAACATGATTATACAGGATTGTGGTATTAATATGCCACCTGAAGCAATAAGGGAGTTTATTTCAAGTTTGTTTTGTAAAAAATCTAATTATAAATTGTTTTATTTAAGTTCTTGTATTTCTGGACAATGCATTAACTGTGGAAATATTTCATTCTGAAAAATTTGTATGCATGAAAGTGTTGATAATGATTTTGGACAACAATTAGTAGATGTTAAAAGATTTCAGAATTTTCACTATTCTTTAAAAGATGGAAAAATAGGAAAGCGTTGTGATTTAGTTACAAAAAAAGTTAGTGTGCATGCATTCATGAGTGAATTTAAGAATAAAATTGAACCAAAATATTTCATGCACTTTGAACATGCTCGATGGCTTGATTGATGGCCAATTTTGTGCATGTAGAAACACATTTCCAATTGGTACTATACTTTCAGTGGTTGATTTTGTGGAGAATTATACTCTCGCTCTGCAAGAGGAAATTCAATCACAGTATTATAATTCAGTGCAAGTAGTTATGTTTGTCCATATTGTTTATAGACATGCAGATGATAACACTGAGGATGATAGAAATTTTTTGAGGGAGTATCATTTTTATTTGAGGACAATCGGTTACACTCGTCAGAGTTTGTTCAATACTGTTTCAGTATATTTTATAGAAATTTAAGAGAAAGATGAATCCAGATGAAAGAACACCTCATTTGGTTAGATAATTGTATGGGGCAGTTCAAGAATGCTCGGATTTTCTATTGGTTAAGTAGGGTTCACAAGGAACTTAATGTTGTCCAACATATATGGAGTTTTTTTTAAGCTGGGCATGGTAAAGGAGAACATGATGGAGTTGGTGTGTGTGTCAAAAGAATTCTTGCTAGAGAACAATTAAAATTCGAGGATGCAGTAAAATTTAAAGATGCACGTGGGATTGTGGATTGGTGTAATACAAGATTATCTGCACCTGGTTCAAGTGAGTACTCTATAGTTCATCGATTCTTTTGGTTGGTTGAAGAAGAGAACATTGTACCTAGAGTTGACTGTGAGACAATCAATGAATCTACTAAATGGCATTCATTTAGGAGTTCAACAACAAGCACATAGACTATTTGGACAAGGGATCTTGCATGTTTTTGCTAGTTTTGTATCTTAGGAGATTGGGAAGCATGTGAAAATACAGAATGGGCTGAATAGTGGGAGCAAAGATCGTTGACACCTGCACAAGCACATGATCAATATGAAAGAAATATTGAAGAAAATGATCAAGTGTTTGCGTCTGAAGACTATGACCGTGTTTCAAACCTTGTACAAGAAGGTAATTTTAATTCAATTTATTTCATTTTACTTCACTTTATTAAGTTATTTTGTAATACTAAATTATTTATATGGATATACGCAAGTTATTAAATCAAATTTTGTTTGTAGGACATGTGTATGTTGTTGTTGCACCTGAGGGGAATGAAGAGAAAACAAAATATTGGTTGGATCGTTGTGTGGAAACTAAACATAAGTTAATAACACCTTGAGAAGATGATGATGGCTATCATTATCCAACAGGTACGGTGATCCCCTTAAGACATCCCCTTAAGCAAATTTTGATAACAAGTTTTTGATCCCCTTAAACAATTTCTTAGAACAAGTCTTTGATCCCCTTAAGAAAATTTTGAGAACTTATTTGATGATGTTTTTCATGTTTTCCAATAGGGTCAGTGGTGGTTGTTGGAACTTGGCTACAAAAATACCTGACAAGGAAGAATGGTCTACCTGCATTTGAAGATTATGAAACGCATAAAAATATTATACATTATTCACATTTGGTGGTGGCAACAAATATAAAACTAGATCGGTATCGTGGAAGACCTTCAAATAAAATGCTATGGACAATTTCTATGGAAAATCATGAGGTAATCATAGATGCATTGCAAAAAAGAGAGGATGCAGATGGTACAATGGAATAAGTAAATATAGGTAAATATAGTTTTAGTTTTATTTTGTCCTTTTAATTACATTAAATACATGTTTTGATATTGGTCAAGTGCGTTATTCGTTGAAATTGATTTAAATTTTCCTTTTATAGATCCTTAAGGCATAATCACAAAAAGGATCTAGTCCATGCAGATTCAACCTAGACAACATGGAATACTTGGTAAAAATAGGTAATTATTAGTTAAATTATATTTAAATGCATGTTTTGATTACATATTGATATTGCTTATACATTAATAGTTGAAATTGATTTATTATCCTTTTTTGTATCCTTAAGCCATCATTGCATTGATCTCATACTTTGAAACAAAAAGGAGAGGATGCTTGGATTCAACCTACACACATGTGTGGAATACTTTTAAATGCAGGTACTTGAGTTGTGCACATATAGATAGTTTTATATAAATTAAAATATGTATGTTTTGATGATTTCATTAATATTGCTTGTACCTTTTTGATATCAGGTGGTGTGAAGACCTCTACATTCTAGCACGAGTTTGAGATGTTCTTGAGATGGCATATCCAAATTTTGTAAACATTGTTTTGAGATGACATATATGTACATACATACTTACAAAATTAAACATACTCTATGTACTTCTATGTATCAAAATCGATATTCTATATATTTTGTTTATTAAATGTGCATGTTTTCCTACTTTGAAACTTTATATTTGATTGTATAATCACTAAATATCATGCATACATTATTGTTAAATCAATTATATCCTTAAGACGTTGTATTATGACCCCTTAAGACATCCCCTTAAGAAATTCTATTATGACCCCTTAAGACATCCCCTTAAGACCCCTTAAGACATTCCCTTAAGATGTATTATGACCCCTTTAGACATCCCCTTAAGATGTTGTATTGTGACCCCTTGAGACATCCCCTTAAGATGTTGTATTATGACCCCTTAAGACATCCCTTTAAGACGTTGTATTATGACCCCTTAAGACATCCCCTCAAGACGTTGTATTATGACCCCTTAAGATGTTGTATTATGACCCCTTAAGACATCCCCTTAAGATGTTGTATTATGACCCCTTGAGACATCCCCTTAAGACATTGTATTATGACCCCTTAATACATCCCCTTAAGACGTTCTATTATGACCCCTTTAGACATCCCCTTAAGACGTGTTATGATGACTCACCCTAAAACTTATAATACTTGTTAATATCACTTAATATTTATACTCAATTATACTCTTCTTTGATCCCCTTAAGACGTCAAATTAGGACCCCTTAAGACAACCTATAATTAGTGTTGGATGCTATTTTTTTTTGATAGCTTATAGATTAGTATTCGATGCCATTATTTGTTTTGACAGCTTATAAATTAGTATTGGATGCCATTATTTGTTTTGATAGCTTATAAATTAGTATTGGATGACATTATTTGTTTTAACAGCTTATAAATTAGTAGTGGATGTCATTATTTGTTTTGACGACTTATAAATTAGTGTTGGATGCTATTATTTATAGAATTTATTAATGTTTTTATTCTCTAATATTTTATGTTATTGTTTATTTCTTAAAATTGTATCCTTTCTCATATATAAACGAATTGCTTTTGTTTGTAAATTATGATTTATTGACTAATTATTGATTGACGTGAATTGAATAAGTTCATTGACTAATTATCACTAATTATTGAATGTAAATATCATGTATATCATGTATGAGATCACTAAATTTGTGAAGTATAAATATTAAAATGTCCTATTAATTTCAACTTTAATTTCACATTAATATCTTGACTATGAACATAAAATGCATAAATGTACATGTGTAAATTAAAATTTCAAACAATAATAAAGTCCATAATTTATGTAACATATTAAGTGCATGAAACCAATATATTAAGCGCATGAAATAAATTCCATCAGAATACAACCCATGAACTAAAGTCCAACTAAGTACTTGAGCCATGAAATATAAAGTCCAACAAAGTACATGAGAAACTAGAAATATAGTCCATGAAATAAACAAATATAACTCATAAAATCATGTTTCTAGGTCATGTATTGTCTCTGTAATCAAGAGACCTCTTCACGCCATGCAGACTATGCAGATGACTTGAAACACTTTGTACAAGAGAAAGATGAAATCGGATGTAAGACAATGAAAAATGATTTAATGAAAATTTAATTTATAATTCATCATAAAATTAAATTACCATCATATATGGGTCTGGATGCTCTGGTGCACTTGAAGCAACCTCTAAATTCTCTGAATCAATCTACATAAACAAGACAAAGAAATTTGAAATTAGATGTACAAGTCTACAATTAAAAATGATTTAATTCAATTTAATTTATAATTTATCATATTTTAATTGTACCGTATTTTGAGGTTGTGCACCCTCTTCTCCAGGACCTGTATGTACATGCTCAACTACAAGATGTGTGTCATGCCATAAAAGAAAAATAATTCAAAACATGTATTAGCTCATATATATATATATATATTCAATTTAAAATTTAAAATTAAAGTTATATTCAGAATATATAATTTATAATTGACTTTAAATATAATAAAAAAATTAAATTACCATTTGATATGGAGCCTACTCTGCATGTACTCCTGGAGTTGTAACTATGTCTAGGTTAGGGCTGAAAGTCACACTAACAAAGTCCTACAAGATCAAAATTAAAGCATGTATACTTGAATTAGGTTTATATATATATATATATATATATTCAAGTTTGCACATTTTGTGTAGAATTTTTTTTAAACAACCTGAAAATCAAAGGCCTCACAAGTAGCCACAAAATCTAGTGTTTTCCTAATGCCCATTCTCATTGTGGTATCAACCTAGACATACATACATAGACATTTAACGCTTATAATAAATTTACAAGTGTACATGCATGTATTTCATATATAGTGAATTCAAAATTCATTATTGTAACTATACTAATGTAAGCTTTAAACAATTTACAATATAAATGTACCTGCCCCTAATCTATGACGCCCAATAGTGGAGGAGTGCTCGACAATCCCTCGGGTGGAATCGACGTGGAAGTCGATTGACTCGCCTAAACCAACATAAATATTTCAAACATATATGTGATTCAATTATAAATTTAAAACTCAAGTTAAAAAGCATTTCATATATAATTTAAAAATTTGAAATCAAAATACCCCATAAGGGTTTCCGAGTAGGATTGGTGTCGATGTATGTACTCGTGGAATGGATGATTTCCCCATCGTTAGTGTCATTTGTACACCAAATAGTTTGATTGTTAAAATGTATTGCAAACTTTTCTTTGATATATACATTCATCAAAATTCTTATAAAATGAACGTGTAGATGCATATTTATACATGTGTTGTAGTGTCCTCAGGGTGATGGTTTGTTGTAAGAAACTCTAAAAATGAACTGATGTGACCAGATGAACCACCAAAATCTCCACGTCCACCTGAGCTAGGTGTGGCCTAATCAGGTCCATAGCATACTTGATGACAACTAGTACATATATGGGGGACGAGCCTCGACACTCTTGGAGTGGTACTCAAACCAACTCCATAAAAAACTCCTCCATCATCATCATCTCTATACTCCCCACCCGCTATCACAAAATCATGTTGATCAAGGTCTCCTGTGAGTGTACTAAGGGAACTTAATGTCAAGACCAGAGCTCGATGATGCACAGATGCAGGAATGGGAGGACCAAGAGCAACATCAAGGGGTTGCACATGCATAGGATATTGGGGATCAACCCTTTCCCCTAAACTCTATTGTGGCATACCACCACCAACACCTTGAAATGATTTAAAATCAAAATAATTGGGCTTTTGCCCCATAACAAACTCTACATATAGTTTTCTCAAAAAATACAATGGGCACTCCCAATTAGCATGTGGGGGACTATCAAAAACCATATACCATCGATCCCAAAAATGTGCACTCATCTGTGGATGTATGCACCACCTCATGGATATTCTAGATTTGTTGGGAGGAATGGGTTGTCGAGTAACAGGGTCAAGAAAGTAGGGGGCTACGTGGGCTTTCATTATTTTAAGGTCTAAAATTTGTTTGTAAGAGAGACCGTCAGCATAAAATTGTCTCATCTGTTCTCTGTCTCGTCGATGCCTATCTAGATTAGAATCAATGGTCTTGATAGCATCCACAACGTTTTGCATCACAGATGCAAAACATCTCACATGTGGTGGAATCAATGCTTGACTTTACATAGCATTGATTTGATTTTGTATGGATGCAACCTGGTCGTTTATGCATGCTTGCAAGCGAGCCTCATCAGATGCGACAGGTGTTGGAGGTGGCATATTAGGTGGAGGGGGAGGTGGAGGTGGTTGTGGCTAAGGTGGTGGATTGATGATATCATCAATGTTAAAATCATCCATGATAGGAGATATAAGTGTGCACCTACATTATTTATTATACAAAATTAAGATACAAACTTAAGAAATTACAAGAAATAGTTAAATTTGAAACGCACGTGCAAATTTGTTTAAATAGGATGTGCATACATATATTAAGATCATATAAAATTGAAACACACATACATTTATTGAACTTGAGCATGTGCATACAAAATTCAAAATTTAACATGTACACACATTTAAAATAAAAAATACGATGCATAATTTGCATGCATACATCATTAAACTAAACTATGTAAATACATACAAATTTCAAAATTTAAGAACTATATGCAATTTTAATACATGTGTACATACTAAACAATAAACTTGAAACATTCACAAAAAGCTCATTTTATGTCTAACACACACACACACACACACACACACACACACACACACACACACACACACACATATATATATTACAATTTTCCAACAGGAGAAAACATGATCTAGTAGATCGTCATAAAATATATACTATTATAAATTCATCGTTATAAGTTCATAAATTCCAACAAATTTATAAAGTCTTGTCCCTAAAAATATCCATCTAGAACCAAAATCATAAATTCACGTCACTAAAAATATCCATCCAACCAAATTTATAAATTCATCACACAAAATATCCATCATTCACCAAATTCATAAATTCATAACTATTTAAGATCATTGTCTTAATTTAGAAACTATTGTGGCTCTCTACTCCATCTCTTGATTTCTTTGCGTTTTCCTTTTCAGAAATGGAAGTTCTCCTCTCCTCTAGCCATTGTCGATGCTCATCTAAGATCCCATCCATAGCCCTAACAACATCAACAATGGTTTGCATCCTAGATGCAATCATCCTCACAGGTGGTGCGACACATTCTTCATTTTGAATAATGTTGATTTGATCTTGGATGGTTCTAACATTGGAATTGATTCATGCTTGCAAATGAGCACCATCAATTTTAGGTGGTGGAGGTGGGGGGTTATGAGGTGGAGTGGGTGGAGGTGGAGGTGGAGGTGAAGGTGGTGGAGATGGATGGTGTGGAGGTGGATTGCGAATATTATTGAGTTGATCCATGTGATCTCTAAGAAATGAGTGAACTTGCATTAGATTTGTAATTTCAAAATGTAAGATACATGTTTAGGAAATACGCTAAAACCTTTCAATATAAATGGCCTAATTGAATACAAATGATAAAATATGCAAACCTCATTTATTTCTAAGGCATGTTACTTGAATTAAAATACAATTAACTATTAATATAGGACAATTTATGAATGCTATAGGGTTTATGGTTTAGAGTTTAGGATTTAGGTTTTAGGGTAATAGGATGCCTTAAGGGGATCTATGTAGTAAGGTCCTAGTACAAAATGACATGGATTTTAAGTGAATAAAATTTGGTGAAGATGCCCAAGGAAACCAAATTTCATTAAGGTCTGAGGCAACTTCACCAAATTTTATTCACTTGAGCCATGCCATTTTGTCCTAGGAACTTACTAGACATAGATCCCCTTAAGCCATCCTATCACCCTAAACCGTAAATCAATCAACCTAGATCATGATTTATCTCATTCATATTATAATCTTGCACGATCTTATTCTTGTTAAATTTGGTTGCCTTGGGCAACTTCACCAAATTTTGAGAACTTATTTGGTCCCCTTAAGAAATGTCATATTAGGACCCCTTAAGAAATTGATTTACGGTTTAGGGTGATGGATAGGCTTAAGGGGATCTATGTCTAGTGAGGTCCTAGGAAAAATGACATGGCTCAAGTGAATAAAATTTGGTGAAGTTGCCCAAGGCAACCAAATTTCATTAAGAGCCTAAGAAAAAATGATGGCTTTAGGGTTTAGGGTTTAGAGTTTAGAGTTTAGGTATAGGATAGCTTAAGGGGATCTACATGTAGTAAGATTCTACGACAAAATTACATGGTTAAGGGAATGAAATTTGGTGGAGTTGCCTAAGGCAACCAAATTTCATTTTAAGGTCCTAGGACAAAATGAATACTTTAGTGTTTAGGGTTTATATTTTAGAGTTAGGGTTTAGGGTTCTGAACTTAGGGTGAAGTTTTATGTCCCTTGGAATATAATGAGCTTGCAAGTTAGTGAAGAACATTTTCTTGTGAAACAGATGATTGAGATAGCTCTTGTTTCAACTGACCAACCTAGACCATGAAATCTCATTCATAATATAATATTGCATGATCTTATTATTGTTAAATTTGGTTACCTTGGGAAACTTCACCAAATTTTGAGACCTTCTTTGATCCCCTTAAGAAATGTGATATTAGGACCCCTTAAGACAACGATTTAAAATTTAGGGTGATAGGATGGCTTAAGGGGATCTATGTCTAGTGACATCCAAATTTAGTCATATTGTGACCTCATTGGTTCATAGCTCCTGGGTAAAAAGTGTTTACCCTCTAATAAAAAAAGTATCATGTGAAAAATGAATCAATCTATACATATCACAAAAATAATATACATGTATCAAAACAAGTAAAAATTTCCTCCTACATTAGGGGATATCAAAATAAATATAATATTATACTTGTAATCACTTATTAATAAATTATATCATACATAATTTTAATCACATAATAAAGAAATAAATATACATATGTAGAAGATACAAAAATAAAAAGAGGCTACTCACATGGATCTTGATCCTTCTAGGAAGTACCTAGATTGGTGTATTTCATGTAGGACTCTATGTAGGTGTTGGGACCTTCACCTCTCTCCTTGTATATTTTCAACAATCCCACTCACTCCCTCTATAGAATTATTTCCTTTGTTATTAGAGTTCTCTTAATCTTCTAAATTGACCTCTTATTTATAGGAGCATAATATGAATCCTCCTCCTCTCTCTATTGTAATAATAGCCTAGTTCCTCCAACCTATCATCATGTACCTCCCCCTTTCCCATGTAATAGGTACCTTAGGTGTTAAATGGTTCCATCTTGGTCTCCTTATTGATGCATTTCTATCCTTCCACATCCATCTATATAGTATCAAAATATAGGTAATTTTTTGGTTATCATCTCCCTTAATTGCTAAAGAACCCATTATGCAAGGATGGGTGGATTATTATCTAGGATCACATATTAAAAATCCTATAGAGGTCATGGTATGTGTTTCTTAATACATATATTCCCATACAAACCTCTTTCCATGTATTATCAACTCTCCTATAATAACACCTTACTAAAATTTCATATGATATATACCCAAGTGTTTCCAATTGGAATTGCTATAATTATACTTTTATGGTATTCTAGATATTCATAATATTTTCATAAATCTACCAAATAGACCCATTCTTGACATTGAACCTACATAATTTTAGGTATCTCCAATGAAAGAAACCCATATCACTCTCACTCGCGCTCTCCTATCTTGTGGATATAATAGAATAAAGTTTTCTTCCAATGATTTAGATCCCTATTGATCATGTAGGTGTCATAGAGAGTGATCATCCACTCTTCATAAACTTGTAGAAACCAAAAGGTTTTATATTATGTGTTCCAATAAGTGAAAAAATTACAAAAATCTCTACTAGATGGTGACAAGAGGAGGTTTTTTAAAGGCACCAAATTTCATTTTAAGGTCCTAAGACAAAATGAATGCTTTAGTGTTAAGGGTTTAGATTTTCCATTCAGGTTTAGGGTTTAGCAAACTTAGAGTGAAGTTTGGTGACCTTGGAATAATGGACTTGCAAGTTAGTGCCAATTGGAAATTGATTGTACACTTGGATTTACGAATTTGCTAACTAAATTTGCAAACAAACATTGGTAAAATTTATGAATTGTAACTATTCTTTAACATATTGTTTTCTAATCTAATTACAATTTAACATTGAAATGAAGTTTAACATATCATTTTCTCCATACAATGCAAATGAAATTTAAAACATTTAAGCAATGCAAATGATTTTTTTCAATCAAAATTCTTGAGCTTGAAATAGGGTTTTCAAAATCAAAATGATTTGTTCGATTTCAATTTAGGGTTTTAGCAAAAAAAATTGTTTCAATTCAATTTAGGGTTTCAATTCTAAGCAATTAGGGTTTTAATGCAATTTTTTTCATTTCATTTCAAACTAGGGTTTTCAAATTCTTTTTTTGTTTGATTTTAATTGAGGATTTCAAAAAGCTTGATTAGGGTTTCTAACTGCAATTTTTTTATTTCATTTCAATTTCTAGGGTTTTGAAATGCAATTTTTTTTGTTTCGTTTCATTTAGGGTTTTCAAATACAATTTTTTTTGGTTTGATCAAACAATTTCGTTTTCAAAAGCTAAATTATGTTTCTAAAATACAATTCAAGGTTCATTTTTTCATTTCTATTGAGAAATCTTTAGGTTTCATTTCATTTTTTAATCTATTTCTACAATTCCTCATTTCTACTATAATAGGAAATATTTTAAATGCTTAAAACGTCAAATAAATTAAAAAAAATGCTAAAATAAGTTATTTTATTGACAATTTCGATAAAAAATGAAAAAATGCTAAAAAATGGGGGTGGACGGGTACCTGGAGACTGTTTGTGGAGGTTGCTGTCACTCAGAACTCAGGATCCCGTGCGCTCATAAAATACATTTTTTTTCGTTTTTCAAAAAGTAAATACCATTAGATAATGGGATCCCGATTTGTACGGGATCTCGTTTTGTACTAATCGGGATCTCGTTCCTTGTCCGTCGGTTCGAGACCCTTTAACAAACGGGATATCGATTTTTAAAAAGCGAGATCCTGTTTTACATTTAGGCTTAGGATCCTAATTTTTAAAAATTGGGATCCTGTTTATAAAAATCGAGATCCCATTTTTGTAATGCTGATTTCATTTTTTTGGCTAAGGCAAAAACTTCCACGTTTCGTGGACTCAATGTTGTGCACTTACCCTTCCACAATCCATAATGCTTAAGGTTTTTTATTTATGGATTTTGATTGTGTTTCAAATCACATTCAGTGATCCATCATCAAGATCACACTCGCTATAAAATTGGGATCATGTTTATAAAAATCGAGATCCCATTTTTGCAATGCTGATTTCATTTTTTTGGCTAAGGCAAAAACTTCCACGTTTCGTTGACTCAACGTTGTGCACTTACCCTTCCACAATCCATAATGCTTAAGGTTTGTTATTTATGGATTTTGATTGTGTTTCAGATCACATTTAGTGATCCATCATCAAGATCACACTCTCCCTATATAATTTTAGCTTTTAAAAATTTCTCATCCTTACAATGTTGAATATTATTTTTCAGTACACCCATTTTAATTTTTTATTTTATTATGAGATCTCGCTTAATTATAAACTACATTGATTTATGTATTTGAGTGGCATTGTGTAGGAACAAGAAGCTTAGCATAAATCTTGACTACTTGATGGTAATAATATGTGGGTGTGTATACTTGGAGTTGCCTTGTAGATATTTTTGATGCTTGACCATTTAATCTTTGTCATTCAATATGGTCATCAATTCATTTTGGTTAAGGCCATCCATTTAAGCTATAATCTTTCACTTGCAATTAAATTGAAGTATAGCTTAACTGATTCCTCATTTTAGTTTAATATACTAAAGATACATGTAATGTGGATATAAAATTAAAAATTGCTTCAATTATAGTAAATTGTAATATATATCACTCAAAAGTGGGAATCATGTATCTTGAATAATGCGAGATTATTTTTTGCCACATACTTGTAAATATTATATATTTAATGATTTTACATGGCAATTATGGTTTTGATATACAAACTAGAAAGTAAAAGAAGAATGAATTTTAAAATAAAGTTGTTTTCTCAATTATATTTATATAAATTAATGTAAACAATAAATATATTAAGAATAATATGATAATAATAAATTAATTATGTAAATATAATAAGAATAATAATATGTATTTAAGAGTTTATGTAGATGAGTAAATGGAAGGGAAAAGTTACAATTTTTATTTTCATTGTTTAATTACAATGATTTGTATTTTTTCTATATAATAAATCATGCAATGTTTATTTATTTATTTGTAAATTAAAAGTTTGAGAGAGAAACTAACTTTTGATTAGTCATTTCATGTCAACAATCCAACAATAGCATGTCCCTAGGAATGCTTAGGGTAGCATGTCATTTGATTAAGGATATGATAATTTGCCTTTAAGACCTCTTCAGTGTACCCATTGCACACTTAAGGAGGAAAGTAGATAAAGAGAAAATAGAGAGGAAGAGAGAAGGGAGAGTGAGATAGAGATAAGATATAAAGAGACAAAGGGAGAAAAAAGAGAAAGGTATATATATATGTATATATAGAGAGAGAGAGAGAACAAAAAGATAAAGAGCTCTTTATATATTTGTCTCCCTCTCTATCTCCGTGTTTCTCATTATCACTCTTGATCTCTCTTCCTCTCCCTCCCCTATTTCTCTATATATTTGTCTTCCCTTCTATCTTTCTTTATTTTCCCCTCTCTTTCCCTTCTCCCTATCTAGCACTCCCTTACTCTCTTTTGCTATCCCTATTTGTCTCCCCCTCTCTCTCCCTCTCTCCCTTTTTATCTCCCTCTGTACCTCTCTCTGTATATGACTCTCTCTCTCTCTCTATCTATCTATCTATTTATAGACATCTCTTTCCATCTATATCTCCATCTCCATAACTCTCTCACTCACTCACACACACTCCCTATTTTCCCCTCCTATCTTTATCTCTATATCTCCTTCATTCACACACACAAACTCCATGTTTCTCCCTCCCTATCTCTATCTCTCTCCCTCCCACTATCTCTCGCCCTCTATCACTTGTCTTTGTCATCTCATTTATCTCTTACTCTTGCCACCTATATCTCTATCTTCCCATCTCTCCCTCTTTCTATCCATGTCTTTTCCTCTCTCTCCCTCTCTCCCTATCACCCCATCTTTTTATATCTCTCTAATTCTCTCTTCTCTCTCTATTTCTCTCCCCATATCTCTCTTCCTCCCTATCCCCTATCTATCTCTTTATCTCTACCTCTCTCCCTTTATCTTTCCATATATCTTTCTCTCCCTCTCTCTATCTCCCCTTATTTCTCTTTCCCTCTCTCTATCGTTGTATGTCTACCTCTACTTCTCTCTATTTTTCTATCTCTCTCCCTCTCCCCTTCTCTCTCCTTCTCCTTCTATATCTCTCTATCTCTTCCTCACTATTCCTCTCTTTATCTCCCTCTCTCTTTCTTTATCTCTTTCTACCTCTCTCTATCTCGCTATTTATTTATCTCCTTCCTCTCTCTCCTTCTCTATCCATCCATCTCTCTCCCTCTCCCTCTCCCTCTCCATTTCCCTCTTCCTAGACCTCTACATCTATATCTCTTTACCTCTCTATCTCTATCTCTACCTCTAGACCTATCTTGTTATCTCTCTCTCTCTCTCTCTCCATAGCCCTCTCCTTCTCCATATCCATATCCATCTCCATCTCCATCTCTATATTCCTCTCTATCTCTATCTCCTTACCCACTCTCTCTCTCATGCACTTTTCCCCTCTCTCTCTCTCTCTCTCTCTCTCTCTCTCTCTCTCTCTCTCCCTATTGCAAACATAACATGACTCTCTTGATAATGAAACCTAATTATCTTCCTAATTCAAAGGTTTTGTTTTAGTCATGTTTGGATCCCTGTAAGTGGATGCATACTTGATTTGAAGCTATCACTTTTCCATTGAGACCTTTGTTGCACAAATATCATTTACTAAATGGTTTATTAATTAACCTCACATTTTGTGCAAATGAATGAAAAAATAGACCTAATTTTTTCCTAATTGACCTTCCACATTTTCGGTGTACCCATTGCACACCAAGATATAATTGCTAGTTTATATAGATTATATTAAAAATATATACTAATATTACTTACTAATTTATTTATCTTTACGATAACTATATAAAATATATACACACCTAAAAACATCTCTGACAATATATTAAATATATATATCTTTTTAAAGATGGATAAGCTATTCCTTTTAAAAAAGATAAATGGGTACTTTCCTCGCGCTACAAGATCCCCGTGTGATGAGAATCTTAGGATATAATTACGAACTCAATCCGACAACGTGGGCCGTATAAATGACTCGCTAAACGACGATTGTTAGTCTACGCGCTTATTTTACTCATCTGTGGGCCCTACCTAATGATATGCCACGTCACTCTGTTCGCGGGAAAAACCTTGACTTGAAACGGTGCATGGATATACATCTCCAGTTCCTCGAAACTCTTGTGCATAGAATATCCTATTCACTCCGACCTCAATTCCTCTGTTAAATGACAGATAAACAGCAGCTCAATATGTTTCATTTCTTTTCTCAGGCAGCGAGTAGCAATGGAGTTTTTTCAGGGGGCAAAGTATGTGAGACTTCGAAGCCACCATGACAAATATCTTTGTGCGGGAGAGGATGAAAACATTGTCAATCAAACCAGAGATGGAACAGGCAGAAAAACAAAATGGCAAGTTGAATTCATTGAAGGACAGGCTAAGATAAGATTGAAGAGCTGTTATAACCGTTACTTGACAGCAACAGACATGCCATTTCTGTTGGGATGGACAGGAAAGAAGGTATTACAGACCGTGCCCTTAATGTTAGATTCCTCTGTTGAATGGGAACCAGTTAAGGATGGAAATTCTCATGTTATGCTTAAAACGAAATATGGGACTAATTTGCGCGTAAATGGGTTCACTAAACCTTGGAAGAACAGAGTAACCCATGACGTTCCACGCAGAACAATTACACAATATTGGGTATTCTGGGAGGTTGAAGTAACTGAAATAGATACGATCTCTCCAAGTCCTTCTCTAGCAGAGGTATGTTGTAAACCATACTCTTAATTCTTTTAGATATATGTGGATTTGAAGCAGTTATTATTTATCATTTACCCTGGATATATCATTTAATACTCTTCTAGTCATGACCCATCTACCTTTCAGATCAAGTGAGCCATCTGTCACAAGCTACACAGTGGTGAATAACTGGTTAGAAAGCATAATTTCAATTTTTGCCTAGGACTTGTACTTGATAACCTATAATTTTTGTAAGGAGGTTAAAAATTCCAGTACTATTCTGGGTTTACCATACCCAAGTCAATAGCATTCCAGTTTCCCTGTAATCAATATCTTTTTTCCTTAGAGTTACAGGGCATAATATTTTGCAAATAGTTGAAAGGATTTCATTCTTGGGTGTTTTGGTTGCAATCAAGCTTAGACAGAGAGCTTTAAATGACTTCGGAAAACCTGTTAAGAATACAATTGGTCCTTGACCTTAGAAGAACCCTTCCTTTCCTCAGTTTAGAATAAATCCACACAATTTATTCACGAGGCTTTTTTTCTACATAAACCAATCAAGAATTTCATAATCCCAATTCCCCATCCAAATACCATTCCAAGTCATTCCAGTTTGTATATGTTTCTCCAAAAGTAATTGGAGATTGTTTAATTGTTTAAAGTATTGAGTTCTTATTGTGAAGATTCACGTTTAAATTTCAAAAGGACATTTAAAATGAAATTTTAAGTTGTGGCTTTAAGTGTCATTCTTGGTCTTTCATAATTGACTTCTAGTGTGGAGGTGGTTTTAAAATAAATAGATTTTTTAGTTGTGATTTTGGGTCTTTATAGATAATTTTTAGTGTGGTTCTTCAAAAGAAGTTGATATTACTCTCACAATTATACTCACAAGAACTTATATTAATCTCATATTGATACTTGTAAAAACAGAATATTTATAAATGATTAACAACATAAAAAATATATATATTCATCATTGAAAGAGCTTTTTGACAAACATGCTTAAACTATCTAGCTTTGTTATTGGATTGAGAGTTACAATTCTAAGAAATTAAGGACTTTCTTGACATTTCTACAGTTAGGCAAATCTCCATTAACATCACCACCAAGTAGGCCGAGTCCAACCAGTGAGAGTGAGAGTGAGAGTGGGAGGAAGAGGGGGAGTGGACGAGTTATCTATTATGCAGTAGGCGATGATAATGGAAACATAAAAGATGGGTATGAGTGGCCTTCTTTCATCTTCAAGGGAAATGACATGTACAGATTGACAGTAAAGCTGGAGGAGGAGACTGGGCTTCATGACATCATCGTGTGTGCACATCATCCTTTCACAGGAAAGTTGTTTCCTGTGGCTTTGGAGTTTCCTCCCAACAATGTACCTATGCATTTGGTGCTGCTTCAACCATCATCCAAGGGTAAGTTCTCTTGGCTTTAATTCTTAATTTGTACTTAAAATGATATAGAATTGAATGTATACAGTATGATATATAATCAGTTTCATTTTTAAAATATTTTAATAAATGTTTTTGAGATTTTTTAAGATTTTTATAAGTAAGAAGTTTTATAAATTTGTAATAATGGGTAAGATTAGAACTTTAAACATCAAAATTTAAGAAAACTGATAGTCTCATGAATTTTTTTACAATAATATATATGCTAAATCTACATAAAACTTCAGATTTTATGTAGATCTTAACATAATAAATTACATTGTTTGAAGATTGTATTATTATAGGCTGCAAACATACAGTTTGGAGCATCCAAAAATAGACTTGTCTAAACATGCATCTATTACTTTCCTTACATGCAGAGATAACATGCAGTTACAAACAGATAGTTAAATATGCATGGCATGCTCAACACATTGCATGACGGTTGAAAACTGAATGATCAGCATCACTTCCCAACAAAATCTACAATTATCTAGCTAAATCTTAAAAAAATAAAATTTATCAATCCCAAGAGACTGTCCTCTTAAATCTAAAATTCTATAAAAGTCAGGATTCCTTTTTTTACACAAGATTTTAATTTATCCCATAACTTTGTTTCTTCATAATTTCTTCCTTCTTACAAAACCTGTACTTCTTAATTGCTCCATAAGACCTAAGCCAATCAAACTCAAAAATTAAAACAAATTCAGAAAACACTTAAATTTTATTTGACTGTTTACTTTTAAAATCATAAATAATCAATAGTACTATTCTCAATTGGCTGTTGCAGTAAACAGACAGTTTTTCATCAAATTCTTTAAAAAATATAGGCTTTTTCCCAGTTGGATGTAATTATATTTCTTTTCTCCGTAGACAGGAAAGATTTGCGCAGTCAGAATTTCTCTGATAATTATTTGAACTCCCGAGGTTTATGGGGGCGGTGAAGATTATATTGTAACTGTCATACTTGCCAGAGGCACAGATAATATTTAATTATTCCTCTGAATAAAACTCTGTTTAAAAAATGAAGATATTTGTCGATGTATGTGACCCGCAAAATTAAATTTTAAATTTGATGTGTCCCACCAGGCAGTGATGAAGCAATTTCAAATTTTAGCTAAGGATTTAAGGCTTAAAAAAAACTAGTAGTTATTATTGTTCAGATACCAGTCAGGCTCCAAACTCACAACTTTTCACATTTGCAATGTTTCCAATCAGCATCGAAAAGAAACTTAGCTGGACGTTTGATTTTAATGTTTTATTGAACTTCTATGTTTGATATGCAGGACTACAGAGGGCAGACTGAAATGTTTGACACAGGAAACAATTTTTGGAAGGAATAAACATTTACAGAGAGCTAATTGCTGAGAGTTTCTTGCAAAGGTGGTGGTGATTAATCTGATTGCATTCCTGCACCAACAAGAGCCATGACCCAAAAGATGGAACTGATGTATTCTTTAGCCCATGCCTAATCTAATTTTACAATCTCTGATTCTATTTCTTCAAGTTAGAGAATTATTCCCCTCAATAAAGAGCATGAGCATGCAGGGAAACACACTATAATGACCTTACTGGAATCATGGTCACTCATGGTTTCTATTATACAAATATGACCATGAACTGCATATGCGTCAATTTTGACAAAATAATAATTCAGCTTAAGTTGCGATGTAAAGAAATCCTATTAAAACATCTTTTTGTCTAAAATGGTTTATATGGCCTTTGTTTTAATCTTCACTTTCCACTTTCTACTCTACTCAAACAAGACATTTTTACATTCATACCTATGTTGTGTATAGAGAAGAAAAATGCAGGGTGACTCCTTAGCATGGCAGTTCAATGGTATTCAAATATCTATCAATACCCATGTTGTGTATAGAGAAGAAAAGTACAGTATGACTCCTCAAAATGGCAGTTCAATGGGTATTCAAATATCTATCAATGCCCATGTTGTGTATAGAGAAGAAAAGTGCAGTATGACTCCTCAAAATGGAAATTAAAAGGTATTCAAATATCTATCAAATTTTAAATAATTCAACGAATTATAAATTTTCTTTGTGCACTCTATCATAACTACTTCTAACATCTAAATCTTTGCATAGAAAACGAGAAGCTGCAACTGCATGTTCTGCGCATGGTGCTCAAGAACATCTCTTCTGCTTGTTTAACTGCTACACTATTTCTCCTTCGCTGAAAATCTTTTAACATAATCTTGTGCTTTTGCAAACTGCAGTTTATTTTCGCAGTTATTACAAGACAATTCCTTCAGTTGTCATTTAAAATTTTTCCAGCACAGAAAATTTCAGTCAAGTTCTGTTTAAAAATGAGTTTAAAAAAAAATCAAATGTCAAATCTAAACAGTGGAAGAAAGGAAAATATAGAAAGATGCTTTAATTGTATCATTTAAAGTTATAATTTGATTACAAAAGGGGGCAACTATCTTGAAGGTTATAGAAGTCTGATTACAAAAGGGGACAATTATCAAGAGCAGTTGTGTCAATGACTCTTGTCTTTCCAGTAGACCATTGACATGATGATGTCCTGGGTATAAACCCCATTTGATATGGAACTTGTTACACTGCATGTTGCAGGCAAATGCTTGTGGGATGAAAACTTTTGTGACAGCTTTAAGGCTAGAGGTGTTCAAAATACTGGGAGAACAGTACTGGTAGTATAGGTTTAATTGTAGATTAGAAAGTTTTATAATCAGTTAGTGCTAAGATTTCTGGAGTGTAACTGTGTGAACTTTTTTGATGATGGATCATGGAGTATGATCTGAAAAATTGATGCAAAAAAAGGTTCACACAGTTACAATCCAGAAATCTTAGCACTAATTGATCATGGACCGTGGAAACCTTATCCTATTAATTTTATAATCAGTTTTAAGATTTGAGCAAGACAATTTTTGGTTTAGATCTATGTTTTTTTATAATGTTGTAATTCATTATATATAGATAAAGATGATGTCTATTTAATCTAATTAGTTCTATTAAAAAATATAAATAATTTATAATTAATTTAACAATTTAAAAAGAATTAAATCCATCAAAGTAAAATAGATCCATACACGACTCTACATATATCTATTTGTAAGTCATTTTTTGTAACTTTGTTGTGCTTACAAATCATTTAAAATAAAAAATAAAATCTAATAAATAGAATGACAAAATTAATAGATATTAAAGTAAGAAACAAAAACAATCTCTTGAGATATTTGCATCATTTTATATGTTGGTCTCTTCCTCGTGCACCCAAGACTTCCCGTGTTTTATGATTATGATTGTTCACTTTGTATAGTCTAAAATGTATTATTATGGTTTTGTTGAAACTTACATGTAAAGCCAACATACTTATATAATGGTATGGAGCAAGAACAAGAATGAGGTCGAAACGATTGAGAGTGGAAAAAGTGGAGGTAGACATAGTAGAATTGGATGAGGTAGATGAATGGGGGTGTGCTTGGTCCTCAGAAGATGAGAGTCTTTTGAGCATTTGTTTGGAGGTGCAAAAGATTATTTCCATGCGAAAATCTACCAAAGCCACACTAGAAATTGTTTTGAAAGGTTTGGGAGGTGTCAAAGTTGGTATTTGAAGGGGTTTCTACTCCCTCCCTTTATGCAAATGCTAAAATTATTTGGCTACTCAAGATACAAATCACCATGGGTGTGAAGTAGGGTTGGATGGGTCGATCTAGGGTGGTGAAGTTGAATGCATGTCCAAGGGTTTTGGCAAGCCTATTATGCATTTAGGAACCTCAACATTGTCATGTGCACATTTGATCTTTTTGGGTAAAAAGGATGTTGATATGGTTGGATCAATTGGAAGGCCAAGATCTGCATGGTAAACTTGGGAATTTTGGCTTTGCCTGTTTCAACTTTGCTTGACAACTAGCATGTTGATTTTTACATAATTTAATTATCGAGGTCATTTGTAGTCGACTTGATAAGCTAAACATTTTGAATGTGAGGAGATCTACCTTGGAGCCTTTGGTGACCAACTCCCTCTCTAATATGACCTTGCATGTGTTTGATTTGAGCCTAGGTGAAGATTTTTCTTCCTCTACATATACTTCAAATTATTTGGCTACTCATGATACAAATGACTGTGGGTGTGAAGTAGGGTTGGATGGATCATTCTAGGGTGGCAACATTGCATGTATGTCCAAGAGTTTTTGGGTAAAATTGATGTTGATATGCTTGGATCAATTTGAAGGCCAAAATCTACATGATGATTGGAATTCTGGTCTAGCTTTTCTAACTTTGCTTGGTAATTAGCATGTTGATTTATCTCATAATTTGGTTATTGAGGTGCTAATGGTTGACTTGATGAGCTGAAAATTGTGCGTGTGGGGGGATCTACCTTGGAGCCTTTGGTGGCAAAATCCCTCTCTAATATGATCTTGCATGTGTTTGATTTGAGCCTAGGTGAAGATTTTTCTTCCTCTACATATACTTCAAATGATTTTTATGTACTTGAAATGAAGAAAAAGAGGGGGAGGGTCCTAAATGCAATAGAACCCTAAGACCTAGTCTCTCTTTCTCTAGGGTTTCATTAGGATGCAAATCAACAAGGTGATTAGATTGACTTTCAACCTTTTAGGTGAGTCAATTAGACTTGGATCTACATCTTTGTGGGTATTGGCTATGAATTGGAATTGATTTGCCTTGATTAACCTAATTAGACTATTACACTGTAACAGAGATTTGTAGGAAAATATGAGAAGGGTAGAATACTGTGCACCTATTCTGTAAATTTGAATTCAGTCACTATAGGAGGACATAGCCGCCCAAGGGTGTCTTTGTCCTTGTAGGGCTATTATGGATTTGTTTTTAAAATCCTTTGATGTTGAATCTGAATTCCTGAATCCTACCTGCAAACTTGTCAGATCACTATCAAATAATTTTGTAGCTGAGTTTCTGTGAGTTAACAAGGTGTAGGATTTTGAATGTAACAATAGATAAATGATTTTCAAACTTCCTTCAATCATCTCCAAACCTAAAACCTGTACATTCAAAAGAGAAGAAGGGTTGGGTCATTTATGGACTTGCCTTAGTCAAACCCTGTGTTAGTGTTTCTACTTACACAATGGCAATGTCAATGATAGGAAAGATAAATGCTAGGAAGGAATGATGAATCAACAAAGTGTTGCAACTCACCACCCTTCAATGGCTTCCTTGAAGGACTAAAGTCATGCACATCACCTCAAGGTCTCCGATCTTGCTTGCTTGATTGCTTGAATTGCTTGAATTGCTTGAATTGCTTGGAGACCTACAACAAGGGTTAGCCTTCACAAACAATGATAAAATGAACATGCATAAAATCACATATGATTTGACATGATGCTCGGATCTTGAATTGTTGTAATAAAGCTCTGAAATGCTACTCTTGACTTGCTTGATAGTGCTCTTGATAATAATTTTCACCTCTTGCTTCTTGTTATTCCTTGTTAGATTTCAAATGATGCAATAACTAACTATTTATATGCAATTATGCTAATTTCCACAAATTAAATCCCAATAGGGGTAAATGCAAGAAGATGAGTTGACGAAATGTGGAAGTTTTTTCCTTAGCAAAAACCCGAAATCAACTTCAACAAAACAGGATTTCGTTTAGGTTCGGGATTCGAGCCAAGGCGGGGTTTTAAAAAAGCAGGATCTTGTTTGAAACAAAAAAATATTTTTTATGAAATGGATGATTTCTTAAAAGCATAAAAATTATTTTTATGCAGAGATCCGTTTTAAAATTTGAATTTTTGGTCAGGTTTTTGCTTTGATTTCGGTTTGGGAAAAGGCTTGGGGACCCGAACCTAAGCTTTGGACCTGGTTTGACCTAGAACTTGAAGGTCATGTTAATGTCACAAGAAAATAGTGACTTTGGACATATGTTTGAAGACCTTTTTTGCAGAATTTTTTGACAAAATTAAAACCTATTATAGATGAGATAGTGTAGATTCCAAATATGTAATTTTTTTACAATTGGATTATTTTGTCTATTTTTCAATTAATTTCTAATGAAACTAGTCCATAAACTTGAAATATCATGGTTTTTTGATATTTTAATAACTTTTTATTAAAATAATTTTTTGTAAAATGAATTGTACGAAAACGTACTTCAAACAATTCTTTTTAATTTGAAAATAAAAATAAAAAATGATAGGTTTAGGTCATCTTATGAGTGATGTACATGACAATTTTTCAAAACAACAAATATGGCTAATAAAAAATTAACAAAAAAAAATCAATAAAAAATTACAAAAAAATATCGAAAAATGTGCTTTAGTGAGTTACAAATCTTTTCCCAAAAGGATTTAGAAAAATATGATTATTTAGGTCAAAATATGGATGACCTTCATATGCATGGTATGGTAAAAAAAGTGACTTTTAAATAGTGGTTTTTAGAAACACCTATTAAAAACCAATTTGTATCATTTGGGTATTGAAATAAATTACATATTTGGAAACTAGACTCCGAGTACTACATTTTATGATTAGTGACTTTTATTAAGATTCCATCTTTAAGTGCTTCAAATTTTAAGGTCAAATGTAGCAAATCCTAAAAATCAAGGAAAACGCTTCCACTTTTTGGCCAAAAAGTGGACTCAACTTCTTGCACACACCCATAGCCAACATTTGCAACATGAATTAGAAATGATAAAATTTTGACACTGAAATATTTTAATTTTGAGCATGACAAAATAGGGGGACAAAGCCGCCCAAGGGCATCCCTGTCCTAGCACTATTTTCCAGGGATTTAGGTGCTAGGGGAAATCATTAAATAAATGCATTTGTTCTATGCTTGCAATTTATCGAAAAATGGTAGGATAAGCCTCAGAATGCATAATTTAAGAGATTAGGGGTTCAATTAGGTCTAATAAATTAAGGGGGAGTAAAACATAGTGTGAAACTGTGAAGGGTGACAATCTTCGATGCTACATTTAGCGTCCACTTTAGTGAGTATGAACTTACGCTCAGACACACTAAAGTAGAAAATCTATGTCAAGAGGGGTTTGATTGTACAAATGTTGAAGATATAGGATGACTAAGGATCCAGGGGAGCGCGCAAGCCCCCAAGATCCAAGATCCCAAGGGAAAACAACATAAATACAAAGGACGTGTAAGGAAAGCTTAGGTGCGGAACAAACTCTCCTAACATCAAAACCTCAGGGAAGAATGCAGAGGTGACTTTAAATTTTCAATTACAGTCCAATTAAGATACACTTGAAAGGATTAACAGAATAGAGAAATGAACATACACAATTTGAACACCAGATTTACGTGGGAAAACCCTTACGGGAGAAAAACCCACCACACCAAGAAAAACCTCTTTGTATTACAGTAAAGAAAATTACATATAGAGTTTAGACTTAACTTTCTGATGTCAATTTACAGTAGCATAATTTCCTTGATCAACCTTGTACAAAACATCCAAGTTACAATGCTCTCTGAATTGAATTCATACACACTGATCACACATCGAACTGTTCACCGAACCGATCATCATCTTCAATTACAGAGTATATCCATGTCATTCATGGTCTATTGATCTTCCTCATAGGAACGACCGCAATAGTCCAATTGCTAGCGGTTCACATTCCACTTCTGATTGGTCGAAAACAAACCATGTAGGACAGACATTCGGTCAAGGCGTTCAAACAGTATCGCATGTCAGTGAGACACTAGGCCATGTCTCCCCGATGCCACAATGCCCGATTGTCGTTATTGACCAGAGTCACCACCATCGGCAAGAGTCATATCGAGTTCAAAACTATCATCTAGACTCACTCTATCGCTAAGACATCATATCGATATCCACTGTAGAACCATCAACCAGACCATCGTCGTCGCTAAGACTTCACACCGATGTTCAACTCATGTAGCTCTATCGGCAATACCATCTCTATTGGCGAGACATCATACTGAATACATAACAGTCAGAGAGACCACCGCTATTGCCAAGAGGTCATATCGAATGCACCAGCCTGTCGGCGAGAGAAACACCATTGCCAAGAGTTCATACCAAAGTTATATAACCATCGGCGAGACCACAACCATCGGCAGGAGATCATACTGAGTGCAAACCTTTCGACGAGACCATAGCCATCGCTTAGACTCTTATTGAGCCTTCATGTCACCCCAATGACTTCGAGTGTATAACCGTCGGCAAGACATATCTTGTCAGAATGAGTCATTCTGAAAGTTCACATCTCTCCCCGATGCCACTCGTCACCAAGAGTCTCCCTGATATACAATAGAAACCAAATCGTCGGCAAGAGATCTCCCCGGGCGGAAAGAGTTAGATCTTTCACAACGATCGACATGTCTTGTTGATGACTCCCATCGGCAAGACATAAACAATGTCTCAGAAACCTGAGCATTTCAAATGATTAGAACACAACTGCTAGTCAGTAAGACTTCCAGAGGGTCTCACCGACTTTGCTCTTTCAGGAGTTTCATGCCAGTAAGATTGAGGCACGTTTTCCAATAGGACGCACACATGTATGTAATGAAACAAAACAATATACACAAACATACACAATGTCAACATGAAATGCAAAAGGAGGGTATGGATAATCATGGGCTAGCAAGTTGTGTTATGCTAGGATGAACACCCAAAGGCATTCATGACTCACACAATAGAAAAGTTTGATATTTTCTAGGTGAATCACAAACCAAATGCACCATGGGCTTGTGAAGTTCGATATTCACTATGTGAGCCCCCAAGACAAGGTAGCAAACTGAGAAACACACGAGGTCTAGTGAAGTCTGATACTCACTAGGTGTGTACTCATTGACAACCATGTACTAAGAGCTATATCCCTGATAACTCCGATAAGGTGCTACAAAATGCTCAAAATGTTATGCCAACACAACACTAAGTTCAACATGCATGAACAAAATGAAGCAAAAATGCCAATGTCAACACACCACTAAGTCCAATGCATGTGAACAAAGTGAAGAAAAAATTCCAATGTCAACACACCACTAAGTCCAACATGTGTGGACAAAGTGAAGCAAAAATGCCAATGTATGCTCCCACCTTAAAGTAATTGCAAAATACCATGATGTGACTAGCTGCTTTAAGATAGAAAAATGATAAATGTCATGCGATAAGAGTCATGAGAGCTTATTTGGAAAGTCATATGCCAATTATATGTTTCCAAATAAAGTTGTCTCATGATAAGGGGTTTCCCCCAAGTGCAATGCAACAAATAACACCGCATATGAACACATAAGGGATCCACGAATTTGGGGTTAATATACGTCTTTGCTTAGTGATATAATAGAGTTAGAAACTAACATCATTCCCCAAATACTTGTGGAACAACAAACACAATGGAAGAATGACACATAGAGAGAGAAAGCAAACAAGTTTTTGGGTCAACACACACTAATATGCAATTACTATGCAAAATCAATTGAATATGCATGCAAATTTTTGATTTTTTTCAGATTTTAAAGGATGCAAAATGCAAACCTAAAACGCTAAATGAGGTGAAAACTTAATGCAATGTACTGTGAACTAATGCAAATCTTAGATCTAGGGTTTGAATGGACTCCAAATTCAGAATTTTTGATGCACAATGTCGGGTTCACCAAAATGAAATGGGGGAAAATGTGGGTGATGGATTTTGAATGGGGGTATGCACCTACACTTTCCTTCCTAGTTTCATTACAAAAATGATATCCCCTAGGGAAATATTGACTTTCAACCCTTGGGTGAGTCAACCTTGATGTAGAACTTGTTTTCCTTATGACTTAGGACGAGGTAAATCAACCTGAAATGCAATTTTGGGAGATGAATGAAAAATACCAAATGAATGAAATTATACAATGCAATACATGAAACCTCTAAATTAAACCTTAATTTGACAAAATTTGAAAAGTAACAATAGATTTGAGAAGGGTGTGATTTTATGCACCTATCACAAAAAGGTTGCGTTGAGTGTCCTCTTGGGACTCATTCACCGAAGGGTGAATGGGTCTTGCTATAGGGGTTGAAAATATGCTTTTACAATCCTTTGGTCCTTGGTCTTCACTCCTGATTCCTTCAAGTTTCACAGTCAGAAATTTGGAATTAAATTCTGAAAGTGACTTTCCATGGCTTAACGACAATGTTGACAACTTTGCAACTTTTGCAATTTTGCTCCTTTGATAGATCTTCAATCCTTATTCAACCTAAGATCTGCAAACACACACAAGAGGGAAAAAGTGTTTTTTTTTTGTGAATGGGGGTTTGCCTTGGTCAAACCCCATTTTGGTAATTAAACCTTGAATTGAAATAATGAAACATGAAAGGAATGATGAATGAACAATTTATATGTTGCAACTCACCAAACCCTTGAGTGAAACCCTTGAAGGACTAATTTAACTTAATTCATATCTCCAAGGTCTTTATTTTGCATGAAATGGCTTGATTGGATGTTGATCTTGATGCTTGAACCTTGACTTGAATGCTTGAAACCTACATCGCAATGTTAGCTCCAAAAAATGTGCATAGATGCAAATAACCTTGACATGATGCTTGAGATCTTGATTGCTTCAAAAAATGCTTGAGAAATATGCTCTTGAACACCTTTGAAAATAATCTTAGCTCTTGTAATTGATCTCTTGAATTCCTAGGATTTGAATTGATAAAAAGACCTTGTTTTTATAGGTAATTTTCTAATTTCCTGAAAAGTAAACATTACAAGCTAACATTTGAAATTAGAATTGGGACCATAAAAAGGCTGCCAAAAAAATATTTTAAATTTGAATTTAACAACTTAAAGGGGACCTATTCTCCCTTAGGTGAATGAATCCTAACCAAAATTTCCAAGACCTATTCTTTTCGAGGTGTTAAAAATGATAATTGCATTAATTAAATCATGATTCCCCTTTCAGAAATTGCAATTAATTAGGATTGTAGATGCATAAATGGGCCAATTAGAGGCTTAATTAATTCTAATTAAATTAGGGGACCCAGACATAGTGTGAAAATGTAATGGTGTACATTTTCCAACACTACACTATTTAAGGATGTCAAGCTCAATTGCATCAAAATCTTCAATTGAAACTTGGTTCATGAAATATTAAATCACATAAATGAAATAAGAAAAATCCCATGGGTTGCCAAGATTAGAACCAAATCATATGCACAGCACAGTGAAATTGATAGATGAACCCTCCTAGACACACTTTGAGAGCAAAGAGTTTGTTATATTTATACCATTAATAAATTAGGACCTTCTCAAGGATAGTCTAGAGGAATGAATAATTCATAAGTTGAAAGAAGTAGAAACACACTTTTTCCTAATCTGTTGACTAAGGATATTAAGAAGTTACATGATGCATCAACATTTGCAGTTAGAACTTATCTCATGAAATATGAAGCAAAGGTAATCAAATAAGAAAAAAACAATGGTTTCCAAGATAAGAACCAAATCATATGAACATAATGATATTGATAGATAGGACATCTCGAGAACACTTTTAGACCCTCCCAAAAACACTTTGGGAACAAAGAATTTGTTAGATTTGTAACTTGAACAAAGTGGAATACAATTTTCTTATAACCTATCCTACTTAGGATATTATGCACAATTAACATCTTTGTAATAGACAATCAGGTAAGGCTTGGGAAACTCAATTAAAAAAGTAAATTGACATATAAACAAATAAACATGCTTGATAGTTCCCACAATCTAATTTTGGCTAAATAACATTAAATTCTCTATCTATTTTTTTTTTTTTTTATATCTCAGAGGAGTATCCCCGTGACTAGTTGGGCTTCTCTTAAGTTTCTATTACTAGGAAAGACTAATCCCCTCTAGGTCGTGTGATTTCCCAGCACCTACCCCACAACACGTGTGGCTGGGTGAGTTGAGGTTTGAACCTATTGTTTATGTCTTTCAATGGCTTGACGAACCAGCCTACACCTCGGGGGCCTAAATGCTCTGTCTATTTATCTCATTGAGACCTTTTGTAAATTTTTTTAATTTTATTTCTTATGTATTGTTCAAATTCATTTTATGTCCATTTTATATAATGTTCAAATTTCCTTAATAATGTTCAAATTCTATATCCCTATTTTTTTGATATAATTATGAAGATGGGGAGTTAGTTTTTGTGTAAAATGTTATCTATAAAGAATTAGAAAAATAATTTTAGATTGTCATCAAGCAAGAAATTGGGAAAAAAATTGGTTGACTTATTGCATAAAATATGCCATTGATTTCTTAATTTATGATTAATACTTGAACTAAACAAGGGTTTTGGTATCTCTTGTAGCCTGTGATGTCATGATTGTCTGTTAGTGGTTGATGTTGGGTTGTTGGTGGTTTTTGAGTTATCTTTCTTGTAGCTTGTTGTTGTTGGGCTGATTATGCTTACTGATGTTATCATAAGTTTCAACTGTCTTCTCTTGTAAAGGGTTCTGGGCCCCTTCAAAACCCATTTTTTACCCCTAATCAAAACAAGGTTTTTGGTAGATGGAGGGTTGTGATAATTGATAAGGTATAAATAACCTCATGAATATGATAAGCCAAATACCCTTCCTTATTTCTCCCAATCACTTTTACCCTGCCAAATGTTTATTTTTAGGATTAATAATTGCTTACTTTTTGTAAAAAGATGTATAATATTTATTTCCTAAATCAATTGAAATTGGCTGACTACCGTTGATGTATGGTGTAGCATTCAATCTTTGTATAGGTCATTATGCATGATCTAAGTGAACTTTATAGAGGACTTCAACTGGTTGAGGATAAAGCTCTGGAAAACTAGGCATCGGAAATTCTGGAAGTGCATAATGGAACGAGTCTTTTAATGCTTTGTGTTTACTTTCTATTTAAAAACTTTATGGCTCCTCTCCGAGCCTTTTAAATGCTTTATGTTATGGACCTCATTTTGTTTGTTAGTTAGATTTTTGTTAGAAGACTTTTTCAATGGTGATCTTTCACCATTTGAAATCTAGGATTTTGTTAAGCAGTTTATTATATATATGTAACCGCTAGATACAATGAAACAATGATATTGTTATGCTATTATAATGCATTTTTGAATTATATCACTATGTTACACTTTTTCTAATATGAATAAAATAAGATTTTCTAGTCTTATTTTGAGTTACTAGTCCTATGTGATGGAGTTATAATGGATGGAATCATTTTGAAGATACAAAAGTTCATGTGATCTAAATTAATCATAGGCATACTCGAGAGCTGGCCACTCGAGGGAACTTTGTAGGATAGATAAGTATCTTTGTTTTCAATTTTGTTACTTTTATTTTGCATATGTTAAATGTGAATAAATGTTGTTTGAATGTGTCGAGCCTTGTTCAGGAAATGCTCCTACAACTTTTTCAGAGAGCTATCCTAGCAATATTTTTTGAACTGGTAAACGAATGTGTGGAAGTCTACATGGATGAATTCACTATGTATGGGTCAAATTTTGGTGAAGGCCTTCAAAATTTGAACAAAGTGTTGAAGTGATGTGATGACCATCGGCTATCCTAAGTTATGAAAAATTCCTAATAATGTTTGAACAAGGAATAGTGTTGGGACACCACATTTTAGCTGAAGGGATAAAGGTTGATCCTAAGAAAATCAAGGTGATACAACAACTTCTAACCCCAAAGACTCAAACTGATGTTAGAAGCTTCTTAGGGCATGCTGGATACTATCGAAGGTTCATAGAAAATTTCAACAAGATTGCAGCCCCTATGTTTTCCCTTCTCCAAAAGAATGTTGATTTTATCTAGACACCAGAGTGTCAATCATCATTTGAAATCATTAAGGAGAAACTCATTTCTGCTCTTGTCCTATGTGGACCTAATTGGAACCTTTCATTCCATATTTATGCAGATGCTTCTAATGATGCTATAGGAGTGGTTTTAGGTCAGGAAGATGAGAATGGGGGAAAGTATGCTATCTATTTCATCAATACAAATTTGACCCCCATTGAACGAAATTACACCACCACAAAGAAGGAATTTCTAGTACATGCAATTAAGAAATTTTGACATTATATCATAGGGTATAAAGTCATTGTGTTTATAGACCATTCAACCATCAAGTACCTAATGAAAAAACCTGTAGTAAACGGGAGGATAATCAGATGGTTATTGCTTCTACAAGAATTTAACGTGACAATTGTTAACAAAACAGGGAATTTCAACATAGTTGTATATTTCTTATCCCAGATCAAACAAGATGATGGAGATTGTGCTCCTATACAGGTTGAATTCCCAGATAAAAATTTGTTTTCCATCTCCATTAAAACTCCTTGGTTTGTTGGCATCACCAACTATTTGGCCACTTCAGAGTTTCCCCCAAATTACATCAAAACAGAAGAAACATCTTGTTCGAGAAAGCGCTCCGTTTAAATGGATTAATGGAATACTATTTTGATGTGGTCCTGATATGGTTTTATGACAATGTGTTAGGGAAAATGAAAGATATAGCATCCTTAGAGCTTTCCATGACGACCCCTCTGGAGGCCATTGTTCTACCAAGAGGACGTCCCATAAGATTTTGGGTGCGGGATATTACTAGCCCTCTATCATAAAGAAGTAAAGAAATATGTTTTACATTGTGATGAACGCTAGAGACTAGAAAGACCCACTGCATCCAATGAAATGCCTCTGCAACCTCAGGTAGTCCTTGAACCATTTTAAAAGTGGGGATTGGATTTTATCGGTCCTATAGACCCTAGGGGCTTCACAAGGGAAAGAGTACATTTTGGTATGTACCGACTATTTGACCAAGTGGGAAGAAGTTCAAGCTCTAAAAGTTGGTAGGGAAGAACAAGTAGCCGATTTCCTGTATAACAATATTTTTCTCAGATTTGGAGCCCCTAGAACAATTGTCACAAATCAAGGACCTCGATTTATGTCTAAAGTTCTATTAGCCTTCACTGATCATTTTCAGGTAAGCCATAAGAATTCATCACCCTACCACCCTCAAGCAAATGGTTAGGTCGAAGTCATTAACAGGGAGCTATAGAACATTTTAATAAAAATAGTTCATCAGGAAGGAAAGACTAGGCTAGGAAAATAATTGAAGCCGTTTGGGCTTATAACACAACTTGGAAATCAACCACCAGTTTTAGTCCATGCGAGTTAGTTTTTGGGAAGAAACCACTTCCACTCATTGAATTTGAACTCCAAACCTTGAGAACAACAATGGAGTTAGGCTTAGATCTTAAACGAGCCCAAGTTAAAAGAGTCTTACAGCTTAGTGAGTTAGATGAACTTCGTTTAGATGTTGTACACCAAACTGAGTTAATTCAACAACAATGAAAGGCATGGCATGATAAACATATTAAGGAAATAGAGTTCCATATTGGGGATTGGGAATTGTTATTTGATTCTCAATACAAAGATCATCGGGGAAAACTGAGGACTCATTGGTTGGGTCCATATGAAATTTCTGAGGTATTTGCAAATGGAGCAGTGCAACTCAATCCCATTGATGGTGACACTCAAACTCTGTTAGTCAATGGACATCAGTTACGCATCTACCATAAACCAGTTAACAGAGAAGAATTTACAAAGATGGTAGAAGTGCAAGGAGAAGTGCAATGCATTGATTTTGCTATGGCAGAGCCAATGGAATGTTCAGATTAATTGTTAGTCTAAAAAATAAAATTGCATGTGTATGTATTTGTAATTATTTTAGGGAATTTCCTTTTGAATTTTTCATCCTTTATACTTGGATAAATTCATTTCTATTTTGTAGGACTCATGATTAATCAAACACAAATTTTGGCGCATCTTGCTGCGATGTTCCAGAACTTATTGGCTCGATTGTTGCAGTGCTTCAGAACTTGCATACTTGACTGGTGCCATTCCCTATTTTTTTCTTGCAATCTAGTGCATCTTTCAATGATGCTCCAAAAAATCTAAGTCCAAAGTCCCTCATTTTGCTTCCTTCTTCCGGTGGCATCTTTCGGCGATGCTCTGAAATTTTGTTGTTTCTTCCTTCTAGCAACATCTTTCGATGATGCTCCGAAATTTTTTTTGTTGCTCCGGCTGCATCTTTCGGTGATGCTCCAAAAATTTTGTTGTTGCTCTGGCTGCATCTTTTGGCGATGATCCAAAATTTTTTTGTTGCTTCGGCTACATCTTTCAACGATGCTCTAGAAATTTTGTTGCTACTCTAGTTGCATCTTTCGGCAATGCTCTAGGAATTTCATTGTTGCATTCGAACAGTATCTTTCAACGATGATTCAGAATTTCCTTTTTCACTCTGGTTGCATCTTCCAATGATGCTTTGAAGTTTTACCACTTCACTTCTTCTTCTTTTTTTGATCCTAGGTGCATCTCTCAGCATGCTCCAAAAAAAAATTTCTTCATCCTGGCTGCATCTTCTAGCAATACTCTATACTTTTTGTAAATTATTTTCCTTTCCAAAAGCTTTGATATTTCCAACGTCATACACATGCCCATTATTAAATTTTTCCATTACCTTCAAAATCCATGCCCTACATTACCATCTCCTATCATAATAAATCAAAATTATTATGGCTATGTTTTTGTCATTATAATTCCATCATTAATGAATCGTCCCATCCACATTCATAATAAATTCATTTACCACCCCCCGCCATTCCATCTAATTATACTAATTACATCAGCAAAGGTAAGTGATTTTCAAATTGATGACGGGATGTAAGGGACGTACAACCTTTACTTTAAGTAGGTAATTATTTTGAATAAATATAAATAAATTGGCATGAACCACCACCCTTTCCAAACCTAGTAAATTGTGTGGATGTTCATTTGCTTGAAGTACGACAATTTTTGCACTTTTTCCCATGCAAAGGAATGATGAAGTACAACGAAGCTCAATTGCAACAATTAATGCATGTTCCATTAGTTGTATCAAGCACAAGTGATTGGAAAATTTACATTTTCTTTATTTTGCAATTCAGTTTTGTTTAAACAATTTTTTGAGCACTACGATATTTTATCAGAAATTGAGAAAATCCAGAAGAGAAAAATAGTATGGGAGGAGCTAAACGGAAATCTGAACTGGCTTCGGCAAACAAATTATTGGCGTTAAGCAATATTTTAGCATTGTTCTAGAAAGTTGGGTGGCTGGAATTCATAAAGAAATTTGAGGGACACAATGAGCAGCCAGTGAAAGAATTTGTAGAAAATTTTGTAGATGATCAATCTGTAGTACGAGGCAAGTGGTTTAAGCTAAGTCCTAAGATCATTTCTCATCTATCTGGTCTTAAAAATGAGGGTATTAATTTATCAAAAAACTATCAACATTTCTTATCAAAAAATGGTAGAGCTCTTTAGTAGGGAAGGGGAACCTCAACCTTTGTTGACTGTAAGTACTAGAAGGAAAAACAAAGAATTTCAAAGAATGTCCATCCCAGAGCCATGGAGAACAAAAAGTGGCTTGGATTATCAAATATTTCACTTGTGAAGGACAATGTGCAGTAATTGTAGGTCCACCTTTTCGCCTACTCACCCATTTGAGCCATGACGCTGAAAACTTCACACTTAGGGTTAATCTACTTGCATTTCTTTGTGATTTTGTTATTAACATGATAGAAATTTTAAAAATTGGTTTAGGACCACTTAAACACCATGACCTCAACCACTTAATTTGTAAACATCATTTCCAAAAGAAAAAAAAAAGTGGCAAAAATTTCTACAAAAAATTGAAAACCCAGATCCCATAAGACACTTTGAAGAGGGTGAGTCATCTAGGCAGGCACCTCGGAATGTGGAAGATCCTTCTTTTGAGCCTCAAGTTGCTTCTAAACCCTAGCATACCAAACTGGCTCCTGCCGACAAAGCATAAAAAATTTTACCCAACATTTCAGAAACACTGAGCCATCAAGAAAATGTAGAAATAATAAATTCAGAAGATGAGGACACCCCTCTTTGCAAGAAGAAAAAGAAGTCTAGAATAACATTTCCAACACCTCCTCCTTTAAGGAGAAGTAAGCGATTTTCTGCTAAAATCAGTGGTTTAGTAGCTAGTGATCAATTGAATGCCCCTAAAAAGAAAAGGCATGATCGATGATCACATAATGTGGAAGCCCAATCATTAGAAACTGAGGTTCAACCTTGTGAGGAAGAAACCAAAGGAAGTGAAAAAAAAGTCACTTAATCCCTTGAAGCCAAGAGGGAGGATATGCCACTTCAATCAGGACAACAAGAAGAAGGGAAACAATCACCACATAATTTGGGTGTTGAGGATGATTCTATGGAATGGTTATGTCCCCTAGTTGCTAATGTTATTGAACAAGGTGTATTTGAGGTGCCTAATGAAGAAAATATGACCAATGATGATGTAGAAATTCCAAGCTTTCCTTTTGCTACTAATACAAAGGTTGATTAGAAAGAAACAAAATTAGAGGAGTTAAAAGCATAAATTGTTCAATCGAAATGTCATTTGCAGAAAAATGAAGAACAAATCAATCAACAGCATGAAGAGATAGATATACACACTACAGTTTTGAAGAAGAGAGATCAGGAAATTGAAAATTTTAAATTCAAATAGAAAAAAAAGATAAAACTATTGAACAATTTCAATTTCAGGTGCAACAGTGGAATGAGGAAAGTAAAAGGTATGTGACATATTTGTCTAAAAAAGACAAACAAATCAAAAGTTTAACTAATAATTTTATGCAATTATTTATAGCTTTTGAAAAAGAAAAGGACAAACAAAAATATGAGCTTAATGTTTCCTTAAGAAAAATTGTTGAATTAGAGCAAGATTTGCAGGAGATTAGTGTTAAACCAATAATGGAGTCAAAAGAGATACAAATTAAACCAAATAAAATGGAATGGTTCCATATTCATATACCTCCATTGTTGGTTACATGGATGGAAAGGTGTTATTTTATGAAATAGGTAGGGATAGAGAATGCTAGACTGAAAAAAGAAATGGTTTTATTAAGAGTTATATGACAAACTCTATCAAGCCAAAACAGATGCCTTCCAAATTGGTGAATTAATGTTAGCCTAGAGAAAGCAATCTGAACTGTATTCCATGTTTTTGAATGAGCAACTATTAAGATGGAAATTATTGAGAATTTCCTACAATCTCCCACATGATCTGGATGATAAGGAGTTTGTAAAAACATTTACAGAATCAACTCCTGCTCAACAAGATTTATTATGTGAATTTTGTATCCACAATTTGTTTTTGGAAAAACATATAGATTTCTTTGTTAATTTATTTGTCGGTGAATTTTAGCTCAAGGCATTTATGTCCACCATGCAAAACCAGATTCAATGGAAAGAAAGGACAAGAGAGTATTCATAGGTAGAAAAGACTGTTGGACTTCAAATGCAGTATCCTAATAAGAAACCTTCTGCTTTTAAAACTTAATTCTGAAGCATTAAGATCAATGAAATTGTGAAAAGTAAGTATAATGATAACCTTCAAATCTATTTTGAGCATTTGAAAGTCCAGGGCCCAAAATTGATAAGAAAATATTGGAATGCTTGTGAAGAGAGGTGCACTCCTCTTCCTATTTCCCTTAAAAGGAGAGAGGTAATTTCACCTACTAATATTAAGTGGTCTTACAAAAGAGTAGAGGCATTGGCAGATATTTTGTAGCATCTTAAGACTAATTGGATGGGAATGAGGTATAGGCCTCCATTACTTCTTTCACTACCCCCTGCAGTGCATATTAATATAGATCAGAACCCTGAAAATGTACAATCATGGAAAGCAAGGGTCAGATTCAATGAGGGTTTCCTTAGAAATCCTGAGATTGGGACAAAGAAGCAGAAGATTCATACGACCTTAGTGCTAAGTATGAGGAGTTAAACAAAAATAGGGGAAATTGAAGGCAGAGGACATAGTAAAGAGCAGGAGGACCTACTGAAGCCTAGGAGGGGGAGAGTGTGATGAGGTATAAATAACCTCATGAATATGATAAGCCAAATACCCTTCCTTATTTCTCCCAATCACTTTTACCCTACCAATTGTTTATTTTTAGGATTAATAATTGCTTACTTTTTTGTTAAAAGATATATAATCTTTATTTCCTAAATCAATTGGAATTGGCTGACTAACGTTGATTTAATGGTGTAGCATTTAGTATTTGTACAAGTCATCATGCACGATCCGAGTGAACTTTAAAGAGGACTTCAACTAGTTAAGGATAAAGCTTTGGAAAACTAGGCGCCATAAATTCTGGAAGTGCATAATGGAATGAGTCTTTTAATGCTTTCTGTTTACTTTTTGTTTAAAAACTTTATGGCTCCTCCTTGAGCCTTTTAAATGCTTTATGTTATGAACCTCAATTCGTTTGTTAGTTAAATTTTTGTTAGAAGACTTTTTCAATGGTGATCTTTCACCATCTAAAATCTAGGATTTTGTTAAGCAGTTTATTATATATATGTAACCACCAAATACAATGAAACAATGATACTGTTATGCTATTATAATGCGTTTTTGAATTATGTCACTATGTAGTTACACTTTTTCTTATATTAATAAAATAAGCTTTTCTAGTCTTATTCTAAGTTTTTTTTTCTGTTAATAGTTAGATATTAGTTGATAGTTGTTGTCATTCAAACTTTACAGTTTTATTGCAAGCATTTCTTTCTAGATAATTTATACGCTTTCTAGTTTAATCATTTTATGCTTTCTAGTTTAATGATTTCATGCTTTCTAGCTTAACACAACTTTATGCTTTCTAGTTTAAATGGCCTTTTAGTTTGAGTTATGTTTACAACTGTTCTAACATTCAAAAAATCTAGGAGAGTTAGTTGAGATGTTTCCTATTGCATACAACCATCGAACACTACCCAGTCAATATATTTCATGCATTTTCAACTAAAGCGATAGGACCTCACGATAGCCTGTCAATAATGGGTCTTTATTTCGCTACATCATTGGTTCATATTCTTAAGGATTAGCTTGTTATCATATATTATAATGAAGAAGAAAAGAAACATTCAGAGAAAACAAACATGTCGATACACAGATTGGGTGAAGTTCCCAACATTATCTGTGAAAAGAAATCTCCAAAACACCATTACCAAGGTGATCCCACAAAATTGGTTTACAATTCCTTTGAGGAAGGAAATTTGCAAAAATGCTAATGAAGAATTTTTTTTTGGTTTTTATGGGTACGCTCGAAGGGG
>VDFB02105980.1:0-55566 GCA_007258455.2 Sequoia sempervirens
TTTTTCTTGCAACTTGAAAAAGGAGCTACAAGTCCTTTGAAAACATTGATTCCGACACCCAACATAGAAATTGAACACAACAATGAGGAATGGCAATCTAAATTCTTTGGTGACGATTGGGGATCCTTAGAATTCACACCATCATTTGTGGGAAAATACATATTCACACAAAATAAAGGTGAGCCACAAGAACCATCAACCATCATGTCAACACAAAATTTAGATAGCCTTTCAAAAGCATCCACCTCAACCACTTTAAAGACAATGTTACAAACTCTATAACAACCCTTGATGAACATGACAACGAACAACCACCGAATTTCAAAGCACTGAAATAGCTTTATGGAAAATGGTAGGACTTCATGAAACAACTTGGGTATCGTGGAAAATCCTATGGCTCTCGAGAACAAGGTATTTGCAACCCTATAGAGCTTAACACACAACAAACAACTCATGGTCTTGGTTATTCTCCTTTACCCAAGATCACCAAACCTTCACTCAACATAAATACTATCACACAAGACTCTTCCAAGATTCTTCCTTATTCACATAAATAACATTAGTTGTTGCTCCTTGACATCCCATAGTTGTAGGATCATAACATACTCACTATTACATGTTTTGCATCCATTGCAAGGGGCGGCATATCATCACCCACTTTAGGATCACCCTTGTCCTAGACTAAGTGGGGGGAAAAGGGTTAGACACCCTTATCCCTTGTATGTAACTTGTCATTCTCTCTTTTGAATAATCATTAAATTTTCATGAACACATAAGAGCAATATTCAGATGTGAATGAAATCTTAAGAATGACCCACATGTGACATACAACCTTTCTTTGATTCTAATTTTCCTTAACATGACGTAGCATAACTTCGAAACATATCAGTTGGCATAGAGCTTTCCAAGTTTGCTCTCATGTGTTGTTTTCCTTTTTGCATTTTCTTTACTTGTCAAATTTAAAGTAATTGCTCACAGAACGATGTGTAGCAATTCCTTTAAATTAGGGGGCATACATTACCATTAATTCATGTGCATTCTTGGTTCCTAGTGTATCCTTGCCATTTTTGTGATGTGTTTGTCACTTTGTGGATGACATTGGTTGTGATGTCCTTCATAAGTGTGATCTTTTTAAGTATATTATATTCCTCTTAGTGGTCGAATGTGATGCATTGCATCCCCTAAGTTGTGAATATTCTATTCTTTGATTGGTCCTCTCTTGGAGACATTAGACACAATGTTCCCTAAGTGAATGAACTTGCATGAACTAAAAAAGTCTACTTTGAACATCTTTTACATTTTACATTTTTAAATTTTACATTTTTTCATATTTTTCCACCTTTCATAATGCAACTTGCATGACTGTGGTACCTTTTCTTTTTGTTTATAAGCTTTTTCTTGTGGTGCCTTGTTAAATTTATCAGGAGGTATAACTTTGACGTTAAATTTATCAGGAGGTATAACTTTGACATGGTTGAGTAGGAAGCCCACCTAGCGGCATGAATTTCCCACATAGATCCACCTTTGTGTTGGTGAGTGCATACCAACTAGCATATGTATCTTACCTTTTGGGCTTTCTCACCCCATGGAAAACTAGTTCTATGGGCCCAGAGTGAGTATACCTTCAGCCCTTTCTGACCCGGTGGACAACCAAGAAGTTTCATCGACCCAGAGAGAGTACATCTACCCCATATTTCATTTTCTTCATTCTTTCCCTTGCATGATTTTGCCTCTTGGGGTATTGACTTAGGATCTTCGATCCTGGGGGATTGGCCACCTCCTTGATCTTTTCCATTCTTTTTCATTTGCATCTGTACATAAGAATCTCTCTTGAATGTCTACTTTAGTGTGATTTTGAAGTTCATGCTCTCACTAAAGTAGGGGCTAAATGTGTTGCAGAAAAAAAGACCCTTTGCTTGACATGGGATTAATTCATGATAATTGGACTTAATGAGGCCTTGATTTAGGTGTTGTGAGACATTTTATGTGTCCACACTAGGTCTTGGATGCTTGCAAATCAAATAACATGCTTCTAACAACATCTTGTAAAGGTGTTGTAAAGTCTTGTAAAGGACTTTCATGCTTTTCTAGACCTAATTAACCTATTTCTCCCTAATTAAACATTATAAAATGTGTTCAGTAACATTATTACATCAATCTAGAAGGTTTTTATTCTAAACTTAATGATAAACTAGTGTTGTAATGTGTCTTGCATGTTCACATTGGTTTTTGTGCCGTTCTAGGCTATGTGGACCTAATTTAGTGTTGTAAAGTGTATTTAATCACACTTTCACATTGATTTATGTGTCCCAAGCCCTATTAAACATTTACATCATCTCTAATAGGCCTTAATTGACCCGTATTGTGCATCTTGAGGCATAGTTTGATCAAATAACGAACATAGTCATCATATAAGCCTAATTTTCTTACTTCTCTATAGTCCAACTTGCAAAATGGACCCCTGTGGGACCCATTCACTATTTGTGGTGAATTAGTCCCATCTAGGTGGGACCCATTCACCATTAGTGGTGAATGAGTCCCATTTTGAGTCATTTTTGGGCTTTCAGCGGCAAACTTTAGGTTTTAAGTTCAATTTTACATGTCAACCTGTGATGAGGTATAATCAGGATAGTAAGGCACAAATGTCTATAAATAAGCATTTTTATCCTAGTTTTACATACAACTCATTCTTGCATCTCTCATCATCATTTCATTTTCTATCTTCTCATCCAAGTCAAGCAAGCTAGGGTTTCTTCATTACAAGTCATCAGGCTAGATTTCTAAAGCATTCAAGGGTTGAATCTTCATGTATTGTTGCCAAATTTCAACATCATTAATCATGGAAAGGTAATAAATTCCATTTTTTATGTTTCATTCCATTATTTCATCATTTTGGTTTAATTACCTAAAAGGGGTTTGACCAAGGCAAACCCCCATGCCCTAATGTTCAACATTTTATCTTCTCTTCTTGTGTGTTTATAGATTTCAGATTCTTGAAAGCTTAGAAATCATTGAATATTAAGTTTCAAATTTATTCAAGTCACATCTTCATCATGGGTAAGTGCACCGAAATGGTTGCACTTTCGTGGCCAAACTAACAAATAACGCGTTCGCGTTATAGTTTTCTTTGCAAATTTGCTTTGGTATTTTCCTTGGAATACCAACCCAAAGGCTTGGAGGGCATTCCCAAAGATGAGAGACGTGTTTTTTTCCAAATTCAACAAATTTTCACATAATCGGATTCGTGCTCACCATCAAGATTGCACCTGGTTCAATATCAAGAAAATTGAACACATGGGTAATGTTAGGTTCTTTATTAGCCTTCCAACGATGTAATTTTTTTCACTTTCTAACAATGTTAAGCCTTTCATCCATAATTTCTTTTGTTTGTATGGTCTGCTTTTCTTCAAAAAAGCAAGGTTTGGCATTTTTTTGGCTAAGTAAATTAACCGCTCATCAAAATTTGAAATAAATTACATTTTTAGAAACTAGACTCCATTCTACAATTTAAAAAAAATAAAATTTTAAAAAAATTTATCAGTTTCAAAAAAATTTAGGGGAGCATGGCCAAAATTCTTCTTTTTAGGAAGTGCCCACTTAGAAAATTAATAAAAAATCAAATATTCATTAAAAAATTATCAGAAAATATCCAGTCCTTACTACATATTGTTATCTAACTTCTGACTGGAGCGATTTTAAAAATACTAAAAAAAAGTCCACCGTGCTCGGGTCACACAAGAGTTGCTATGTTATGTTTTACTGATAGAAACAACAATAATTTGTGTGTGTCCCTCTTTTGAACCCTTAATCTCAACCATTTTCAAAATAAATTAGTAGTTTAGAGCAGACCTAAGCATCATGGCCTTGTTGTTCCTAGAATCTTAAATTTTTGAGTGTAGCTATCCTCAATTTCATTCAAGGTTAGTACTTCATTTCAGAAAAAAGTGGGCCACTTAAGCCCCTTTTTTGGGAACCATCTTGGTGAACTTACCCTCATTCAAGTCAAAATTATCAAGAAAAAGTCACGTACAGGCCTAAATTTGGCAATTTTAAATCTCGACACCTCGAGGTGCATATTGAGCAATATGAAAGCTATAGATTCCATTTTTGAGTTTTAAAAATTTTAAAAGTGGAATAATTCACCATTAGTGGTGAATGAGTCCCACTGTACATGTTTTTTAAATATTTTTGTAGATTTGGACACCTATTTGGTTAAAACGGGCTCTAATACAGTCATCTAGAATTGGAACTGATTCGCCTAGAGTGGTGAATGAGTCCCACTAGGCCTAAATTTTAGTATCAGTAACCTTCCATATTTCTTTTCCAATATGCATCAAGATCCCATCTGAACACTTTCAATTTGATTCATTTTTGTCAAGTTTTACATTTATTTCTAGTTCATTTCTGCATAGCATAGTGTGTTTTCAAAAAAATTGCATTTCAATAGTTTAGCATAGTTAATCAATCAATCTTAAAAATTAGTTGCATCTAGAACATTGAATTTAGTAATAATTTCATCATACATATCTTAGATTGAGTGAACCACCTAGGTTTTTGAGGTTTATCTCTCTCCTTTTAGGTGAAAAACCCTAAGAATGCAAGAGAAGTATATAGACCCAAAAATCTATGATTCAATATATATATATATATATCCCACAATACGAGTTTAGAATTTTGGCTAAAACTTAGATAGTGAACTGATTTTTTTTCTAAGTAAATCTTTTCACTCTCTAGCACCTATAGTAGGCTGAGTAATATCAACATCATCCTATGCAGGAGGCATGAAAGACATGCTAGCCTCTACATGACTATGGGTACTGATATTTATTGTAGCTTTTGCTCGTGATATTATCATACAAATAGGAGAGGGCCCTCCCCACTCATGTCAATCCTCAACTACTACCTCATCACTCTCACTCAAGGGTGGATCCTCCTCCTCATATTCCTCCTGGTCCTCCTCATCCTCATCCTCCTCCTCTCCCTCTTGACCATCATAGTCTGGATCTACATCCTCATCATACTCATCATCAATGACATCTGTAAATATGTTACATCTGTAAATATGTTTGCAACTCTATATCGTGTCTCTTCAGCCCTATCCTCTCTGTCATCTCCCTCATCTAGAAGTGGTCCTACTCTCCTATAGGCTTATCCATCAGATATACAAGAGTTATTGATGATATCATCCACCATTCCTCATAATTCCATGTGGCACTAATGCCATCTGCATTGGAGACTATAGGTTGGTCATGATCTGAGAAGTTAGAGTCACTTTCAGCAATATGGTTGAGAGTGAGCTACACTGTATCAACTGATCTCTAGGAAATTTGCACTAACCTCCTGAAAAAGGATTGTACCTTGTATGGTGTTCAAGAATCTATCTGAATTGCCACATGACTTGATCGTAGCAAAAAGGACGTACTACTTGATCATGTCAGCCAACCAAAAATCTATCTAACTGCAGCCTCCTCAACTGTCTCATGTAATCTAGCCACTGTAGCATCAACTGATAAGGTCTCTATAAGATATCATCCTCCTCTAGTTGGTCAAATATCACTCTCCAAAAATGTAAATCCCCATACTACCATAACCATCATAGAGGATAACCAAAGACCTAAGGATACCCCACTATTGTAGCACATGGGAAGCTAGATGGTCTAGTACACATAGTATGCTATAGGCACCAAACCTATAGAAGCATGTAGTGCACCATGCTATCTACCTCCCAAAAAACAAATCGAACAAGATCATAATACAAATGTAATAAGATATGACCCCGGACGTATAATGTATGATGCTATGCCATCCCTCAAATCAAATGAGCTAGTCAGGCTACCTCAAGGTTCTCTACCCACCCATCAGGGACAAGAACTAATGCTATTGTATGCATTATAATCCATCTAACCACTGGCACTCATGAATATAGTAACATTGCCAGGTCTATCCACCCTCTCACTTGCTCATCATGCACTAGACCACCTAGACAATACTGCATATCTACCTTCTACTCATAGAAGTTTTGGTTTCCCTTGAAATGTATTTTCTCTCCCCGAATAAGAACATGGAGAATATAGTGTACATCCTCTAGGGTAATCATCATCTCACCTATCAATAGGTGGAATGTGCATGTGTCTGCATCCCAATGCTCATAGAGAGCTATCAACATAGCATCATGGTACCTCATGGGGGCATGAGGTATGCCTAGTAGATTCCTATGACCTAAATCTACTATGTCTCCTCTACTAAAATTGATGGGGCTAATCTCTCAAAACACACAACTACCACCAGCTAGCCACTATTATGAATGGGTGGGTACCTATCAAAATAAAAAAGATGCTCTAAAAATCATGTAATATCTTTAATTTTTACTTTATTCAGCATGCATGTGTACTAAATTTATTCTAGTGTGCTTTCCTAAAGGCCCTAGACACTTTAGAACCCTTTTGGGACACTTCGTGAAGAAACAAGGAACTTTGTGAAAAGGTGGGACACTTTGAGAACAAATGGGACACTTCACAAAAAAAGGGGAAAATTTGTGAAATTTTTTTCCAAGATCCTAAATTAACCTAGAATTACATAAAAATCATTAAATACTTGTGTAAACACATAGCACGGGTAGCAAAATTGATTCACCTCATGATGACGCCCGTCGTGTACCACCTAGTCCCATAGAGCTTCCAATCACACAGGCTTGCAATCTCATCTGCTTGACATCTTTTTTTCTTCTCTCATCACTCTCATGCTACAAGAAGGTAAAATGAAATAGTAAGTGACAAAATACTTCACTTTTACCTCTTTTAACTATTTTCATTCCTTTTTACTCTGATGAATAAAATTTGGGCTTTTCCTATCTTAACATTCAATAAAGTACTTTATATTCAAAACACCATAACAAGTGCTAGGGAACTCCATTTTCAATGCCATTTAATGCATTGGAATCATGATTCTACACTTGACATCATCAATTTTCTATCATTATAAGGCATGGTACTTGGATGTTTCCTACTATATGATGTTCCATATTTGATGTGGCTAGTTTCCTACCTTGATTCCACCTCTGTAAAGCAAGAAAAATCAAGGGGGGAATACATCTATGCTTGAATTTAATTTCTAGAATTTAGATAAAAGGATTTTTGGAAAACTAACAAATTTTTGTTGTAGGACGTGGTTCTTAATGTTGTGGTTTTTTAGATAATTACATTGGGGGCTTCATTCTCCTCTCTTTTGAATGAGTATCCATTTATGAAATAAAGTGTACTATTTAGAGTTCTTTAGCTTACATTTTCACATTGATTCATATGGGTGCTAAAGTGGGGGCTTAATGTCTCACCAAAAATTATATACTCTTGAAGAAAGAGGCAATTTTGTGATTAATTTGGTCCTATTTTAGACACCCTTGCATGAATCACCCCTTAAAAATTGCATTTATAGGCCCCTAATGCTCATTATTTTGGACTTTAAGGCCTATTCCACTCACAAATCATACAAATACCGACAAGCAATATTCAAATCATTCATATTCCATAAAACCCACCTCAAAAACCCCTAGTGGGACTAAGCCGCCTAGGGTGGCGACTTAGTCCCTTTTGTGTGGGAAAATTGTCGACTTACTTCAAATTCTTGATGGATGTTAGCTTTTGAAGTTAAAATAATTAATAATTAGGTTTTGATGCCTATAAATCTATGTCTATAGGTCATTTTCCATAACATTAAGTCATTTTTCAAGAAGAAAATTCAAGATTCAAGAGTCAAATATCTTTCACAAGAAGATTTATTATTCTATCTACAACAAGGTTGAAGCTTTAGGAAAGCAAGTTAGGGTTTTTACTTGTTGTCAAGCTCACTTTTTTTCCAAGATCTTACACTTCAAATGGTTAATCATGGATGCCTATGGAGAATAATGGAGAAATCTAGGTTGAGGAGATGCAACTAGACATCAAATCAAGCCTAAAGGCTTGTTTTCAAAGTGATTCCATCTTCCATTTTCTCTCTATTTTCATCCTAAGGAAGGTTTTCATGTCATTAATATTCATTTCTAATGTGATTTATTGTCTCTTGGAATGATCCTTGCATTCTTCTAAATCCATTTTTCCATCTTATTCTTGCATGTTAGAATAGTGTTGTGTAACGTAGAAAAAAAGATTCATTTTTCTTGCTTGATTTGGGGATAATTCATGATAAATTGGACTCAATGAGGCCTTGATTTAGTGTTGTGAAGTATTTTACATGTTCACATTAGGTCTTTGACCCTTGTAAATGCATCTAACAATGTCTTGTAAAGGTGTTGTAAAAGACTTTCACGCTTTTCTAGACTTAATGAACCCATCTTTCCTTAATTCAACATTATAAAATGTATTTTCACATCAATCTAGAAGGCTTGTAAACTAAATTTTACATTAATCTAGTGTTGTAAGTTTCTTACACATTCACATTGGATGTTGTGACTTTATAAGAAAAGTGGACCTCATTTTAGTGGTGTAAAGTGTATTTAATCACACTTTCTCATTGGATTTTATGTCCCAAGCCCTAATTGACCTTTTCATCATCATTAATAGGCCCTAATGACCCCATATTGTGCATACCAAGGCATAATTTGATCAAATACCTGATGAAATCAACATAAGAACTTAAAATCCTCATCCCCTAACATTCCAGATGTCAAAAGGACCCCTTTGGGACTAATTTTCTGATTTGGGTGAATAAGTCCCTTCCAGGCAGAACTGATTCACCCAAGGTGGTGAATTAGTCTCATTTGGGTCATTTTTTAGTTTTGAGTGACAAATTTTGGAATTTAATTTAATTTTTCTTTCATGTTAGCCTTAGGCATCCAATTAACAAGAAAATAAGGTGAATTTTCTATAAATATAAGCCTCTAAACCCTAATTTACATCTCTTAACTCATTCACAACTCATTCATCATTTTTCTTCCAGTTCAAGTCAAGCAAGCTAGGGTTTTAACATTCTGAGTCATTCAAGATCATTTTTCATACATTCAAGGGTAGAATCTTCATCTTTTGTTGCATAAATTCAAGATCAATCATCATGGAAAGGTATTGACTCCATTGTTTCATGATTCATTACATTCTTTCTTCATTTTGGTTTAATTACATAAAAGGGGTTTGACCAAGGCAAACCACCATGCCCTAATAATCAACAAGTTTTTCCTCTTTATATGTGATTTGTTGGTCTTGTAGGAAGATTTGGCAAAGAAAAAAGGTGGAAAAGTCTTCATAAATTTTTGAAAGCTATTCAAGGTGGTCAAAGCCCTAAAAGAAGTTTGGAGAAAACTTATAGGTTAGATTTTGTAGTTTCAGATCTTACAAACTATCAAGAACAGAAAGGTAGACTAAAGGCTATAGTTTCGATCCCTAAGTTTTTTGAAATTTAGACGTGGAATAATTTTCCATTAGAGGAAAATTAGTCCCACTACTAAACTAGAAAAAGTGTTTTTGTAGATCTGAATATCCAGTATCCAAAAACCTATTGTGACAGACTTTGTTAGAAATAGGACTAATTCACTGAAAATGGTAAATTAGTCCTAGTGGGCCTTTTTAGTGCCTTCTACAACATTTTAGACCTCCATCCCTTAGATTTCCAACCTCTAGGTACACTCCATTTAGTTTCATTAAGTTTTGTGTCAGTTTGTTTATGTTTCTAGTTCATTTCTGCATATTAAAATGTGTTTTCCAAAAAATTGTATTTCTTAGGTTTTTCATTTATAATCAATTGTCTTTATCAGTTCCTTACATTTAGACCATCTCATATAAGAATGTTTCATTCATATTTCCATTATACTTGCATAATTTTCAATGAACCACCTAGGTTTTTGGCCTATCTCTCCTTTTAGGTGGAAAACCCCAAGAGTGCAAGAGAAATACATAGACCCAAAAATATATGGTTTAGGTTCCATCTTATTTTCAAACTTCCTAGTCTTAGACACACTTAGGGCTAGGTTTTTATGAACATTTTATCTCTTTCAACATTTAAATACCAACTAGGGGTTTGACCAAGCCAAACCCCCATTAGAAATAAATTTATATTCTATTTTACAGGAATTTTCATAGGTTCAAATCTAGGTTTCCGTCAGAAAACAGAGTGCAGATAGTAGGCTTTTGACTCCACTTTCATAATTTTAGAAAAGTCAAAGTCGAATAATTCACCATCAATGGTGACTTAGTCCTAGTGTACCTATTTTTTATAATTTTTTGTAGATGTAGATACCCATTTGGTTGAAATGGGCTTGAAAGCAATTTTCCAAATCATGGACTAAGTCACCCAACTTGGTGTAAGTGTCTGAGTTGGCTAGAAAATTAGATTCTCTAGAATTTCAGAGAAATCTACAATCTTCACCTTGGCCTCTTTCAGTTTCTAGGTGCACTCTTTCTATTTGGCTTCTTTATCTTGCTTTATATTGCATTTAATCTATCCTTCTACATATCATGTGTTTTCAAACATTTTGCATTTCCTTGGTTTCACATTAGTAATCCATCTCTTTTATCAGTTCTTTACATTTATGACATTCGATTTAGGCATATTTCAATCATAATAGCATTAATCTTTAGTTAACCTCCAAATTTTTGTGGGATATTGTTCTCCTTTTAGGTGAAAAACCCTAGAAGTGCAAGAGAGAAGTCCCCTACAAAAAATTGTGATTCACTTTCCATGGTTTGGTATGGGAGGTTGTTAATCCTGATGATTTCAAATTGTTAGGTATCTTAAAGGATTTTTCCTCACAAAAATAAAAGTGACACAAGAGAGCCACATAAGCTTTTCATGTTGTCTTTTCCTCTAGTAGTTAACTTGCGTAGAAACCTAGGTGTTTGTAATTTGAACCCTAATTCTCTGTGATTACACCTTTATTTGATACATTAATGCATTGTAATAGGTAATTAATGAAGGTGGTGAACTATGGATGTAGTTGGCACCACCTTGAGCATACAGTTGCTTTCACAACTCTCTACATCGCGTCATACTTCAAATTTGCAAAGGACATTGAACGAATGAAATTAATACTATAGTGCAAAAGGAAAGGTAAATTTTGAGAAACTAATAACACAACTACCAAAGGTTTCAAGGTTGCACTTTAAAATTATTTTCATTATTAACAAAACTAGGTACATATTTAATAACATAAAAAATTTCAATCATTTTTATGCATGAAAATATTGAGAGGATGGTATTTCCCTTTCAAAAACTAAAATTTTGATTATTTTAATTTGAATTTAACCAAAAGGTGAATATAAATGTTTATAAATTGTTAACTTTTTGATAAATTTAACCCTAACTTGCACATAAAGCACATATTTGAAAATGCAGAACACACCACCAAAAATGAGTAATTATGAAGAAAAAATAGAAAATGAATTCAGATACCGCAATTCACAAGCTATACCGATTGGTGGGATAGTTACTGATACTCATATAGAATGGTCTTCTGATTTTAAATTTCTTACATGGGCATAGAAAGAAAATGCTTTTTAGTGTACAAGGAATGTTATAGAAAGTGGGTTACTTTTAGTAGGAGGGCTTTTTCCAGCAATGGAGGCCCCTAAATTAGTTATGGAATGTACAAACTACTACAACCCATATAAAAGAGTCATTGAGGAGGAAAGACATTATCTAGATCTGTCAGAGAAATGAATTATATATACATTTGGCATTCCTACATTTATTCAAATGTATCATATTGATATAAAGGCTAAAACCAAAAACTACCTGAGTTCCAAAGAATGCAACAGAGAAATCATGAACACACAATGGTGCCAGGAGATGATTACAAAGTAGAAAAAACCAATTCTAAGGTCTATGTTCAACCAATAGGTTCAAGATATCACAAAAATGCTAAGAAGGATAGCTAGATTGCAAGATTCTAGTAAATTTGAATCATGGATGTTTATAATCATATCTAAATTGTTGGAAAACCCTGCACCCATGCATTGGGGGATATTTCTCAACAAATGACTACATGATTAGATAAAGGAATTTTAAAACTGTAGATGTTGTTATATCTCATCATATGTTATTTATTCATGTGCCCTAAGGGAAAATAAGCAAGGGTTGAACATGATTGGTACTCTGGGAAAATATGTAGGAATCAATTTAATATATTCTCATTTACCCCAAATTACTATCCATGGATACAAGGAGCATTAAAAAATATTTATGTTTTCCATGAATCTTTTCAGAACAATTGAAGGAGACAAATCTAAAAGATTGTATTTGGAAGCACAAAGTGTCATTAGACCTATTGGAGGCTAGTACCATTCAATTTCCCACTTTCCATTACATTAGAGTGGAAGGGTTTGATGGACAACCTTTCATGTTGCCCAAGTATCCCACAGGTAAAATGGTGTTACTAGAATTGGTAAGATAGCTAAGGCCATCCCAAGCTCTTTATAGCATAGCTCATAAAAATGATTCGTTCAGATTTCCTATTATAATAGGGAATTATAAATGCAGTGCAAACAAAACAACAAATTTGTGTGAAGACGAGTTGAAAATATATAATTTGGAATACTTTCCACTCCAAAGAAATTATTATGACTGTATACACCTAAAAATGGTCTATATAATCTAATTAACTATATATAATTAAATATTTGATTAATTGACTCCTTTAATTCATCTACAAGTTATAAATAAATATAAATATTTATTTATATGGTTCACATTTAATTCTTCTATATTTATCATATTATTTCATCTTAATTAAATAAACAAGTTTTATACTTTATTTTATTTAATTACCATATTTCTTTCATATTTATTTAATAAAAATATTTATATAGTTTGTCTCATTAAATTAAATATCCTCTTTTGCTAATTTGAATAAATCCAAATATTCAAATAAAAGCATATTTCTATAGTTATTTCCTCTTTTCACTCGTCATATCCACCAAAAAAATTAGATATGTTCATATCTAATTAATTCAATTCAACCTTCAAGGACAAATTTTGAGACAAATTTGAGACAAATTATAGGAAAACTTCTTCATCTTCTTCCATTGATCATTCTTATCCTCTAGCTGAATGTTTTTGTGGGGAGGAACAATCTCCATAATCTTCTCAGGCTTCTTCATCCTTCACCTTTGATTCTTTCAAATTAAATTCAAACCTTTCCCTTGCTGCCACATCACAAATATGTTGTTGGGAATCTATAAATACCACTTCTTTCGATAGGAAATAGATCCCAAATTTGTGCAATCTTACTTTATAGAAAGAGTATTAGAGAAATTAATAATTTGGGCATTGAGAAAATAGAAATTAGTAATCATTCAATCATATAGCAATCATAATCATGGCTTTTCATTTAGTTGCATCTTAGTTTATAGTAGTTTCTTTTTATCATTTTCCTATCATTATTAGCTATAGTATCATCATCATATCATTTAGCAATCATTACATAGGATTAATTTCCTGCATTTTACAATATCTCATTCTCTAGATTAGCATTTAACAGTCATAGTGCTGACACAATCTGAGAGCCATAGTGATTTAATAAATCTTTGGAAATAGAGAGCAATCAGATGCCTTTAAGAGATTTCTAGCTTTTATTAGATTAATTGTTGTTTAAATCTCTTGATATAATGTCTTATTAGTTATGTTTGTCATTCATTATGCATATTTTACTCACACATAAATTGGCGCCCACCCTGGGGCCCAAAAAACCCCATTTTTAACATCTTTCTTTTCTTTTCTTTTTCTGAAAAGTACATTCATAGGTTTCTAACATGTTTTATTTTAGCACAATTGAGATTTTTTATGACACATTCAAAAGATATTTTAGCACATCCAAGTACTTTCATGATGCATGTGATAGATATTTCGGTGCATAGTACCACTGCTATGGCGCATCTAATATTCTATTTCACCAATCAAGGGGTTTTTGTTTGAGCACATTGACACTTTCTTTTAGCGCATTCATCAATTTCTATACCACATAGAACTGATATTTTAGCATATTCATATACTTTTTTAGCACATCTAAGGATTGTTATGGCACATTTGACTATTTTTGAAGAATTTTAAAAATTCCCATAATTAATCCATGTTTTCTATCCTGCAAACAAAATATGTGGGTGAAAGATAGCTATTGAAAAACACTTACGCCGATCAAAGACAAAATATCACAAATTACTAATGGTGTTTGCAGGGATTTAATTTTATTATTACTTTTCCTTTGGTTAAGATAGTGCATCTAGCTTAATTAAAGAAATAGTTTGAACCCCATGTCCACTGTGTTTCAAAAGCAGTAGGCTTATGCTCTCCCCTTAACTGGGTGATCAAAATGCTAGACTTTATATCCTTCTTTATTAACACCTTTAGAAGGCTTGCCATAGTGGGAAAAAGTACTCACCCTACGGGAACGACCTAAGTGGGAACAACCAAAGCTAGGTTTTCCAACCTACTCGCATCAAAAGTGGATTTTGGGGAACCCACAATTCAATGACATTATGGAAGATAAGCATCCAAACAATCATTGTTCTAAAGATTGGGAGGTCTCCTTAGGGAGTTTATCAATTGTCGTGCTGAATGGATACCTTTTCTACAAAATTCAGTGTAAAATGCAACTATTTCAGTTTTTGAACACTTTTTATATCACGCTACAAGGCGAGAGAAGAATATACCCCCAAGAAACTCACCATATAACTATCAGAGACCTTGGCCAAAAGTTGAGGATTCGATGTTGGTTAAGACTCAAGAAAGGAAAAAACATGCGCACCCTCAAGGGGGTGATAGGGTTGTGTGAGCAGACATGGTTGCAAGTTGTGGGTTGTGATATTTTAAGTGACCTTTTGAGATAGAAAAGTGCTTGAACTATATTATCTTGTGTTTAAACCTATGGAAATTGAAAGAATTAGATCTAATTCTAGAATACATACTCTTTGTTTAATACCTAGTGTTGAAAACATTGTTTACAAACTTGCTATTGTGTGTGTAAAATCATTTCCAAAGGTATCATCCAATTAGATAATCAAATTCAAAGACTTAAAAGCAAGAAACCCCTCAATAATCTTCATTGGTTAGAAAATTACATCTTGGAAATCAATATTTTTACTAAGAAAAAGTAGAACAAATGGAAAAAATGGTGAGCACTTTCAGATTGGAAAAACCAACCTTTGTTTTAGCACATATACCTAGTCTATTAGTTCATCTTCCATATTTAAGCAATGCATTTAAACTTTGTTTTAGCGCATCTGTTGTATTTTATAGCACATCTATACATACTTTCAATACATTTACCCATAATTTTAATTGAACCAACCTTTGTTTTAGCACATATACCCTATTGTTCAGCACATGTACCCTATTTTATACTGTGTGTACCCAATTTGTCAGCTCATTTAGTCAGTTTATCAACACATTCACACCCTGTTCTAGCACATTTGAAGTCCGTTATAGCGCATCTAGAGTTTTTTATAGTGCATCTAAGGTCTATTATAGCACATCCACAAAATAAAAAAATAGAGAGTTATTTTCCCCATTAGTCAAATAGCTAACATCAGTATCTAGATTTTTATGAAAACAAAAACATTTTATCAGCCAAACTAGTGTCTCAAAACATACCAAAGACTAAACTTTTCAAGTTAAATTATTCAAACTAAATCAAGATCTAACATTCTAAAGTGCCTAAAAATCACCAAACATAAATCTTATTATTAATCTAAGTTTTGTTAGCAGGATTTGTCATCCTACAATCACAAAAAAAAAAGAAAAATAATTAGAGTTTAACTTAGTATCATCAATATAATTTATCATTCTATGTGAATTAGTTAATATCATTGGAACTCATCCAAACAAAAGATCAAATTTTAGTGAAAATAACAACACTTGTATGCTAGTTTTGACAAGATTACAAAGGCAGAAACATAGAGAGAAAGAAATTGAAACAATAAATACCATGGCTGAAGAAAATCCCTTTTATAGATTCCACCAAAATGATGGTAATGAAATAACTGAAGAGGGTATCCAAATGGCACAACAAGATCCTAACTTCCATAAATTTATGGAAAAAGTTTTGGAACAAGATGGAGAAAAATACCTTTTGATACTAGTTAAACAAGGTGGAAAACTTCCAAAGGACTTTGATGTCAATAAACTAAAAGAAGCACCTATAAGAGCTAAAACTAAACCACATAACACATATCAAGTGGTTGCCCTAACATGGTATGTGTAGGATCCTGATGGGTATGTGGCTGACGAATCTTTTTTAGCCAAAATTGATGAAATGAAAAGGGTTTTTAAAGTAGATTCTCATCATTCAACCAATATAAATTATGATTTACTCTGAATTTAATAAGTATTTATTATTCATTTTCTATTCAAGTTATGACTAAAGTTCTGATTGATAGGTTGATCGAAAAACATCTATAGCTTTCAAATGGTATCACATTTTTTGAATCCAAAACATGCGTCACATTCTATTCTTCACATACTATAGGATTAAAAGAAGAAAAATTGAATTTCATAAAGTTTTGACCAAGTTAAGGTGGTCAGACATATAATTTTTTAATATTTTTAAAAATTTGTATTAAAAAATTCATAATTAATTATTTACTTGGAAAAAAATTACAAAAAAATATGCATCACATCAGGACATGAGTCCTCTACTTATATCTAAAATATTATAAAAAAATATTATCATTTTATTATGGTTAGGGTGGTCAGACAGACACTTCTTATTTTTTCCTTGAAATTTAAGTACTACATTGAAATTTCAAATTTTCACCAAATAGATTTTATTTTTTAAACAAACCTAGTAGTTTAGAAAGTACATTCAATTTTCTATAGATTCTATTGTTACATATTTTTTAAATAATATAGATAACTTATTCAAATTTTTACGTCAAGTTGCCTAACTTTGATTTTTCTAAATTTTTTGCCACTTAAGGGCATGTTTTTTCCATGATGATCTTGCACATACCTAACACATCAGATGAAAAATTTACAACTTCAAGATATGAAAAAAGGCACCAGGAAAAGATACTTGTTAAGAGAAATTTGTCCCTATCCTTTTGATCCAAGTGGGGACATGATACCATTTCATAGACATTGTTAATTCCCAAAATATGACAAATACAATGGTAAAACTGACCCAATAGATCATGTGAGGTAATTTAGAACCATGAGTTTATAATTTGTACAAGAGGAAACTTATTTGATGAGGTTGATTCCAAGAATTTTATGAGGTCAATGTATTGAATGGTTCTCTAAACTATTACCAGTAATTCAATCTTTTGAAGAACTAGTCAACAAGTTTATCTCACAATATTCCTATAATATTCAACATGACATAATAATAAAGGATCTTTACAATACAAAACAAAAGAAAGGTGAAACATTCCTTTCATTTCTACAATTATGGCGAATGTTTTTTGCTAGGTATCCTCATTCCATACCTGAAGAGGAAAAGATGGAACTATTCATTGACAACCTAACTATTGAGATGATCTATATGCTTGAACTACAATGCCCCCCTATATTTGAGAAAGTGATTGAAAACAAGCTCAATATTGAATAAGCCTTGGTCAAGAGAGAGGTAATAAAACACTGCAATGAAGGATAAAATTATAAAAACTAATCGAGTCACTATACTAACAATGATAAACCAAAGATTTAGCAAAAGAATAGAAATACTGGTAACAATGATGTTGCCAATGAAACACAAAATGTGAAACTGGTATTTAATTTGAAAAAAACTACTACAAAGAAAAATCAAAACAATGAACAAAAAATCAATCAAAGTATCAATTAAAACAAAAATCCGAAAAATGGTGAATCTAAATCCCAATCATATCAAAAACCATCAAATCAAAGAACATTCACACTATTGGGACAAACACTAGAATCAAGAATGAGAGAACTTCTTACACATGGACTAATCAAACTACCTAAAGCAAGAAATTTGGAACCAAGAGTAAAGCGATCTTGGTGGAATGATACAAACAATTATGACTTTCATAAAAACAAAGTACACAAAAAAAATGATTGTATGCAATTGAAACATCTAGTAGAAGATTTGATTGATAACAAGAAATTATTTGTAGAAGGACACCAAATGATAAATGATCATAGTGCATTTAAAAATCCTTTACCAAATTATGAAAAGGGAGAATCTTCTTCTACAAACAATAAAGGTAAAAATGTGAACCACATTTATGACAACACTATACTTTACATTTATGTGGATGAGAGTAATGATGTCACTAATAATCAAATTGATAATGTTGGAATCAATGACATCATACCATTAAATCTAATCCCAACATGGTCACATCCAATAATCAGATTATTGTCATAAAAATTAGGGAAAAGGAAGATTATCAACCAGTCAACATAACAACAAGGGGGAAATCCAAAGTAATATTGAAAGGAGTTGCATCTAAAACCATTGTTGTCCCATCAAATCAATACAACATAGTAGATCAACTGTAGAAAATACCAGCCCAAATATCAATATTAGAACTCCTTAAAATCTCACCATCTCATAAGGAGGTTTTGGAACAAGCTCTTGTGTCCACCATAGTACCTAATAATCTAGAATTTTACCAATTCTAGGATATGGTGGGACACTTAACCATGCCTCACTGCCTATCATTTTTCAAATAAGATGATGTATCACTTACTCATCCGAGTCACAATGTCATCCTTCACATTGAAGTCTTAATCCATAACACAGTGGTAAATGTTTCCTAATAGATGGTGGAGCTGGTTTAAACATCTGCACTGGGTATGTGCAGGATCATCATGGAAAAAATAGGCCCTTAAGTGGCAAAAAATTCAAAAATATCAAAGTTATTAAATTTGATGTAAAAATTTGAATAAGTTATCTATATTATTTAAAAAATATGTAAGAATAGAATATATAGAAAATTGAATGTAGTTTATAAACTACTAGGTTTGTTTAAAAAAAAACCTATTGGCAAAAATTTGAAATTTCAATGCAGTGGTACTTCAATTTCAAGCAAAAAATAAGAAGTAGGTGTTTGTCTGACCACCCTAACCACAATAAAATGATTGAATATTGTTTTATAATATTTTAAATATAAGTAGAGGGCTCATGCCCCAATGTGATGCATATTTTTTTGTAATTTTTTTCTAAGTAAATAATTAATTATGAATTTTTTATTTCAACTTTTTTAAAAATATAAAAACTCGTATGTCTAACCACCTTAACTTGGTCAAGACTTCATGAAATTCAATTTTTTTTTTAATCATATAGAATGTGAAGCATGTTTTGGATTCAAAAAATGTGATATCATTTTAAAGCTATATATGATTTTCAATCAACCCATCAATTAGGACTTTAGTCATAATTTGAATAGAAAATGAATAATAATTACTTATTAAATTCAAAGTAAAGCAAAATTTATATCAGTGGAAATATGAGAATATCTTTTAAAAACCCTTTTCATTTCATCATTTTATGGTAAAAAAATAGTTGTCAGCCACATACCCATTATATTGCCACTTTTTGGCCCATCATGATCCTACACATACCCCACTTTAAAACTAGTTCATGCACTAGGATATTATGATAATGCTATTGATATCGGAAGGAAAATCACAATAAAAGCTTATGAAGAAGAAGAAATATCCTCCAAGGGATTGATCATGTTGCCTACTCAAGTAGGACCAATTGTGAAGAATATAGTTTTCCAAGTGCTAGACAAAGAGATAGCATATAATATACTCTTGGGATGTCCTTGGATTCATGCAATACAAGTAGTACCTTCAACTTATCATCAATACTTAAAGTTTCCTATCAATGGACACGAAGTCACTATTTCAGTTGACTACAACAATCCCCAATATTGTAACATGCTTAAAACAACTCAAGACACATTTGTGCCCCATAATAGGGAAGCAAACACTTCTAGTCCATCCAACAGTGAAAGGTAAACAAACATGGTATCTAAATGGGTTGAGAAAAAGGAAAATTCAAAAGATACAAGTGTTGCTAGCTCCAATCCATCAAACAATGAAGGTCAACTGAATTCACTATCACAACAATTCAAGGAAAAGATCCAGTTCAAAGATAAAGGCATGGGAGAGTATTCCATTGACCAATCCTATGTCTTTCCCAGTTGCTGCCATCTCCAAGATCATATGGAAATCTGTCAACATTAACATAACAATCATCACAAATTATCATAGTTTTGGATGATAAATTTGTAAAGGAAGGCACTTTAGAAGAGTGAATTTGAAGATAAGGCCATCCTCAATTGGCTCTACAAAGATGAGGAAGCATCTACATCGACAACTATCAACATAAACACAAATCAATATGGAAAGGGAAAGACAATATTAGAGAAAATGGGGTATGAATGACAAGGACCTATTGGAAAAAGAAAATAGGGCATTGCAGAACCCATCCAACCTCTCACACTTCATTCAAAGGAAAAAATAGGACTGGCTTATAAAGAGGAAAAAAAAGAAGAAATCACTCATAAAGTTGTTGAAAGAATTCTTCAAGTGCAAGATAGTTCTGAAATAGATTCCAATGAGTATGAGTGGGATTATTTATCTAAAACATCATACAAGGACATACAAATTGATGCCATAAAAAAGTATGTACCCACACGTGAGGAGGGACAAAGCTCAAGGACTAGACCCCTTTGTATTTAGATCACAGAATATCGATGACTCAAGTGAGGATGGAAAAATATCGAGTGAGATAGATGAATTGGAGGAGAGTAATATCATACACCTTGACATCGCTATTGACAACCTTGAAAACATTGCTATTAGAACCCTCACTGTCATTGACCTTAGCCAATCTGATGACCTTTTACCCTTAATACATCTTGAACTTATTGACTGCAAACCAACATAACCTATCTTTTTGAATGACGATTCTATCGTTAATTTCCTTTGTTGTGACAAACCTGACCCAAGTTCTACTCATAAATATCATAATGAAACTTTGAGTTAGGAGGATGTCAAATATTCTAGTTGCAAAATTGAAAACAAGAATAATGGATCTAATGGTGAAAACCTCTTTGAGGCATCAAAAGATGGGAGATTTGACACCCTTCCACAACACTATCATGAAATATCATCAATATTGGTGGAGCCTACACAGACTATCAATCTGGGCACAATAGAAAAAGAAAAAACTTTACATTTGGCAGCATCTATGATTGAACAAGAAAAGCCTGAATTCACCAAGTTTTTTGAGAATAGACACATTAAATTTGCTTGTTCTTACTCTAATATTCCAAGTTTAGATCCAGCTATACTAATGCATCATTTATTTGTACCATCTGGAATAAAAAATGTGAAGAAAAAACTAAGGAAAATCCATTTGCATATCACCTTGTTGGTAAAAGCAGATCCTAAAATTTTTTTAGATGCAGGATTCGCCAGATCTATTGATTATGCTAAGATGTACCTATTTCTAAACCAAATAGTAGTATCAGAATATGTACTAACTTCAAAGATCTCAACAAGGCATGCCTAAAGGATGATTTTCCTTTGCCAAACATTGACATTATTGTATACTTAACAACATGACACACCATGTTATCACTAATGGATGGCTTCTCAGGTTACAACCAAATCAAAATAGCACCAGAAGATCAGTAGAAAACATCTTTCACATGTCCATGGGGAACATTCTACTAGAACATCATGCCCTTTGGTTTGAAAAATGTAGGGGCTACTATCAATAGAAAATGACCACCATTTTCCATGACATGATGCATACCTTTATGGAGGATTACATGGATGATATATTAGCAAAATCATATACAAGAGAAGGATATCTAGAGATCCTAGATAAAGTATTTACCAGATTAGAGAAGTTCAATGTTAGATTAAATCCTAAGAAATGTGTCTAGTTTTACATCAACGAAGCTTCTAGGATACTTAGTTTTAGAAAAGGGTATCAAAGTGGATCCCACCAAGGTAAAGGCCATAATGGAAATGTCACCACCTAAGACTATTAGTCAACTACAGTCTCTACAGGGTAGGCTACAATCAATCAAGAGGTTTATTTCCCAATTAGCAAACAAAAGTGATCCCTTCAGTCATTTGTTACATAATTATGTCTCTTTCAAATGGGATCAAGGATGTGAAACAACTTTCAATCAACTAAAGCAATATCTGACGTCACCACCCATACTAATGCCACCTACAAAAGAGAGACCATTATTACTATACATTGCAACAACTAAGATTTCTTTGGATGCTTTATTAGCATAGGAAGATCTTACGAGAAAGGAACATGCCATCTATTATATCAGCAGGACTTTGAATGGTTATGAGGTAAATTACACCTTTATTGAGAAATATTTTTTGGCGGTGGTGTTTGCTACTCAGTAGTTGCAACATTACATGTTAACTCACATAGTCAAAGTCATAGCAATGATTGATCCATTCGAGTATTTACTCAGCAAGGCTGCCCTAGCAGGAAGACTAGCCAGGTGGGTCATGATCTTAAATGAATTTGACATCTATTATGTAGATCAAAGAGCCATCAAGGGTTGGTTAATAGCCGATCAGTTAGTCAAAGCTCCACTACTAGATGATCATCCAATGAGCATTGAGTTTCCTGATGTAGACACTCTTACTATGACAACACAACAATGGATGCTTTATTTTGATGGGTCCTACACACAACGTGGGTCAAGTGAGGGAAATTTTTTTTGTTACACCTCAAGGACATACCATCCCAAAGTCCTATAGACTCATGTTTCCATGTACAAATAACGTAGTTGAATATGAGGCATTAATCATTGGCATCAAAGTGGCAATTGAATGGAAGATCACAAAGCTATAGATATATGGAGAGTCACAACTAGTCATTTATTAGGTAAATGATGAATATCAAACCAAAGATGAGAATTTGATGCCATATAATAAAATGGGGCATGATTTCAAAAAGTACTTTGTAGATATCAAATTTGAACAAATTCCAAGGGCAGAAAACAAAGCCACTGATGCTATGGCGACAATTGCTTCTCTCTTATAGATACCAGAAAAGTAAGGTCATTATGATTTTGTCGTGGAACAAGTGTCTAATCATGCTTATGATAATTCTAAATCTCAAACCATATGCCATTTAGTTGACGTTGAGTCTTCAATTTATGGAAAGAACTACGGTTACCTAAAAGACAATATTCTTCCTCTCAATCTTTCCAGAAACTAAAAACACAACTTCATCCACCAAACTGCATGACATACCTTAATTGCCAACATACTTTATAGTTAAGGTCTGGATGGTACTCTTCTTTGGTGTCTAGAACATAACAAGTTTGAGACAGGCTTACATCAGGTTCATGAAGGTATTTATGGAACTCATTCAAGTAGGCTAACCCTAGTGAAGAAAATCCTTTGCTTGGGCTATTATTGGTTGAATATGGAGGAGTCTTTTTCAAATTTTTAAGAAGTGCCAGAAATGTCAAATCCATGGTAACCTAATCCATGCACCAACACAAGAATTGCAACCATTCACTTCAACATGGACTTTTTGTCAGTGGGGATGGGTCTTGGTAGGAAATACTAATCCATCTTCATCTAGTTGACAAAAATTGATAATCATGGCCACAGAGTACTTTACAAAGTGGATAGAAGTTGTTCCCTTGACAACAATCACTAGAAAACAAATTTCTTCTTTCATACTAAATTACCTCATTTGTCGATATGGCATTCCTCAGTCCATTACCATAGGCAATGGTAGACCTTTTAAGAATTAGGATGTTTAGGAACTATTTGAGAGGTTTCATATCCAACATCATTTTTTAATACCATACTATCCTCAACGAAATGGCTAGGCAGAGGCCTCAAATAAAAATATTATGAAAATATTGAAGAAAACTGTCAAGGATGTAGGATGTGATTGGCACAGTCGATTAAAATCTGCTATGTGGGCATACTGAAATAGCATTAGAACACCTATAGGGGTGACACCATATGCCTTGGTATATGGATCAGAGGCCATCCTACCTATTGAAGTAGAGATACCATCACTTTGTGTGTCACTAAAAGGAATTATTGTAGATGAGAATTATAGAGTGTCTAGACTTCAAGAGTTGGAACTGTTGGATGAACGTTGTCAACAAGTTATGGACCATTTGAAGGAATATCAATATAGGATGTCCATAAGATACAATCATACGGTAAAACTTAGAGTATTTCAGGTAATTGGTGACTTGGTCCTAAAGGAAAACCCTCAAAATCAATAAGACAGAGAAAAGAAAGGAAAATTTTCAATCGAACTAGCTAGGTCCCTTTGTTTTCATATCATTCTATGGACCTAGAGCCTACCAGTTGTCTACACCTGAAGGGGATTTTTTTGATGAACATATCAATAGTCTCCATCTCAAAAAATTTTACACCAGAATCATCTAGTGCACGGTTAAAGTCCTGTGAAAATGGTCACCTTGATGAAAACATGGAAAATAGGCATCTTGGTGATAGAAAATACAAAAAAAATTCAAGAAAAGAGAAAATACAAAAAAAAAGAGAATATAAAAAAAATCAAAAAATAAAAAAAAATCATAAAGTCTAAAAAAGTGCAATAAAAATACAGTGAAAACCTAGAAATGGGTGGTACTTGTGATTTAAACTAGTCTTTCCATCTATTAGATGCATGTCTTGGTAGTTCACTTTTTCCATCATTTTTCCTATCATTGAAAAGAAAACCTCGTGTACATATCCTGGTAATGTGGTCGTGTCTCAGCCTAGCTCAGGGGAAAAATCTTGAACTCATTGGGGGCAATAAAATTTGAGCTTAAACAAATAGAAAAATAGCAGTATGACAATGTAGCAAACACAATGATCACAGTGAAATCCAACATTGAACAATAATCAATCGACAGAAGATCAAACCATCCAAATCAAACAGCTAAAATCAAATCAATCAGAACAACTTTAGGTAGATGATATTCTTTTGAATCATGCTTTTATTTCTTTATCTTGAATGTTCAAATGTTGCACTTTTATTTTTGTTATCATTTCTTTGGAGCAACTCGATGATGTATTGAATTAGAGTAGCTAGGAAGGAGAATGGTATTTTCTTTGTTTTCTATTTGTGAGTTGATCTTTATTATTGTGTGAATTGTTGCGAGATGTGATCTACAAAGTATCACTGATGACATTCCAATTCACATAGTAAAATGATTGATTCTTATCTATTTATGCAAGAAATTATTAGGTCATCTTGGTTTAATTATACCTAGATGCTTGTGTTAACTTGCAATATCAAAAATCGTGAAAGTAGTACTCAAGTCATCATTGGTCTAAATTATACCATTGATGCTTGTACTCACTTTCAACATTTTTAAGGGCTCAATGATGACAAAAAGCACGATAAATGGCCTTTTAAGATGAAAAATTTGGCATATGTAGATTTTCATGTTTAAATTAAATTGCATTTATGTAAGTTCTGCATCTACAGAGTAGTTTATTCCAAAGCCTGGTGGAGAATTCAAAAGTGGTGTTATCTTTTATCATTGATGGATTGAGTATACTTGACATTAACAAAAACATCATCACTATCATGTAGTTACATAAATCATTTGCATTGCATACATTCGAGGGAATTATTATATCATTTAATCATTCTTACATTTGATCATGTATTTGCATTTATTATATCATATTTTCCATTTGTGTATCACATCATATAGTTGCATAAGAAAAATATCCAAAAATAATCATCTATATAGTTGCATTTTCATTAACATTATCATATCATACATCATACATTAGAAGTATCATCATAAATGATCATCATTCATCCTTTCATTAAATCATTCATGTGCATTTGCAATACCAACAATAAGGTGCATCATATCCCATTTGCATCATAATGTCATATATCATAGAAACATCATATCCAAAATCGTACATATAGTTGCATTATCATATCATTCGGGTATATACATTATGATACACTTATCGATCCATGTAAATACTATGGGCACCATGCATCCATACATCATAATTATAGGCATAATCAAATTTAACATATAAATAAAACATCATAAAATCATAACATGTTATCATGATCATAAATTGCATCCATAAAATAATCATATAAAACATCACATGGCATATAGAATAAGAAATTAAATGCATCCATGATAAGCATCAATCATAGAATCATATAGAACACATATAGATCAATAAATCCACTGCATATCATATAAATCTAAAAAATCATAATGTCAACTATACAATGATGTTTGAAATGTAAAGAGATACAGCATCAAAATGACCATGAAAAAAAAATTAGAGTATACATCATGTCTAAACATACATTAGGCAACCAATCATGAAACTATGTACTGCTATCCCCATATGGTTTTGGCATCTCTAGACTAGTGCCTCCCCCACCAGATGTACCAGGATCTCTCAGATCTCTCGGTAGAGGTTGTGTCACACCCCTACTAATAGTCCTGGAATGAGTCTAGCTTGATCGAGATTGAGCATAACTAACTTTCTTCTCTAAAGGAACTGCATCATAGTATCAGCCTCTAAAGTACTCGACCTCTCTACCCACACAAATAACCTCTCTCATATAATCAGCTATAAAGCTACCATCAGCTAATGGGTGTTGTCATAATAGTGGTTTACAATTCTTGAGAGGAGCAATTTTAGCGAAATCACATATTTTAGAAAATATAATGATTTAAGCCTAAAAGTTCTATTTTAAGTTCCAATTGAAGAGGGTTTGATCAAAATCACCTTAGATCAAACCCCCTTGGATAGAACCGCTAGTTTTAAACCATACCTATAAATCGTCTCCTTTACACCTATCAAAATGTTGATAAAAAATCACTTTTGATTTAGATTTTGGGGGATCAAATGAATTCATTTAAAATTTATTTCAAATGATTATGGTATTCCTCAGAACAAGCTATCCAATGAATATTTTTAATATGCTTTGGTTTTGTTATGTATTTGTTTTTTAAGTTTTATTAAACATAGTTTTCATTGAAAATGAATTTCTTTGTTCTTCAAATGTGGAAAAATAGAAGATTATAAAAAAAAAAAAAGTGATGCACAGATATTGAAGTCCTTGATCCAACAAAAAAAAAAAAAATTTTTTGATACATATACAAAAAGTTACAGCGTTATCTGATCAAACGTCAGATTTAATTCATTTGACTTTGAAACTTGATTAAGGAAAAACATTCAATGAAAAACTATCTAATAAGTGGAAGCACTAGATATCAGAGTTACAAATCTAAATTTGAAAGAATTAGAATTTTATCCTTCATGGAAAAGGTTATGTTATTGCTCTGGTGTCATCACTTTTTAAAAATGTTGTTTTAAAAACTTTTCGTGGGAGATGGAAAAGAAGTGAAATTTGATTTCAAAATTTGAAAAATATTTTTAGAATCTACAGACAAAATATGATGAGACTCTGGTTTTACCATCTTCAAATTCCTCACGCAGTTTAGCTGCTATGGGTTCGAATGTGAAGATTTAGTTAAAAATAATAATTTGATGTCCAGTTGGCCAAAATTGTAAACCACTATTATGGGATCAGCTAATCTCTATATTCTATCAACCAATCCATGTGCCTACTCTACAATTTGTCCAGTTGCATCTCTCTCTTCTATCAAAGAGGATATTTGTGTCTATTCAACTGTCAAATATGCTTGTACCTATGAGAGAGCCTATGCATGACCCTATTCCCGTGTCTGCATTTGTGTTTGTGTCTGGACTAATAATCCCTGGGCCTATGCTAGTTGACCCTGTAGTGCCTACACCTTAACCTGGGGGATGGAAATTTGAATATGTTTTTGTTGGGAGGGTACTCCAATCTACACATGCTGCTCTTCTAGAGCTACCAGTGATTTCCTCTTACGAGGAACCATGAAGTCTCTAACCTCAAATGTCGGGCCTCCTCCACCCTCATCTCCTCCACCCCCATCTCCATCACCATATCCATCTCCCTCATCATCATCACTACTCTCCACATCATCCAGATCCTCCTCCTCATCATCATCTCCCTCATCTCTCCTTCATTGACACCTGTGTGCAACTTCTATCTCCTCCTCACCTGGCATTGGCATAGATCATCTAGAACAAAGATCTATGAGAATGGATGTAAAATGAGATACTATGCATACTCATCAGTAATCAGAGCCTCGATGATCTCAGGATGGTAGACCCTGGTACTCCTAGATTGCAGTATCATATGATAAGCAAGGTCACCAATCAGTGGTATCTATCTGACATCATGCATAATGAGCAACACCTTGGAGCATGCCCTTTACTATGCCATATTGTCTAAGCACCCTCCTCAACAAAAATATCTCAATGATGAAATGTGTCCTACACATTAGGAACATGGATTGACATAATTATGGCATCCCTTTATCATCCTCTAGCCACTGTTCACAATCAAGATAGGGTCACCATGTAACTGCCTCAAAATCATCAAGGAATCTCCTCCAATGATCTAGTTTTCCTAGTCTAGGCTAAGCAAGTGGACCTACATATGCATGAATGTATGGCCTCATCATAGGTCATTTTCTATTTGTAACTGGACAAGTAACAACTATATGCTCTCATGCCCACACTTGAAGTAATGTAACTCCTAAAGACAAACTAGCCCCATCAAGGTAGACCACCTAATGCAAATCATTGTATAGGTGGGAAAGCATGCACATACCCCAAGCATATCTAGTACCACGGGCGATCATACTCTCCAAAATAGACCCCATCCAACTGAAAATCCATTTGACCTATGATTAGTACAAGGAATCATCCAATGAGACTAGCAAGTACTAATGGAAAGGTAGCATAGGAATCCACCATCTCTCACCATTTGATCTCGTATCCACAAATCGTATCATCCTAAAATACTCAACGTAGTGCATCGGTCTGACCCTACTTAGAACAATCATAAATTACCAGCTCCCCAACAACGGGTATCCATAATATCCACCATACATCCTCGGGAATCATTGTCATCTTGTTGGTAGGAAGGTGTAATGTAGTGTGTTCACTATGCCATCTCTTTGCTAAGGTTGTCAATATCCCCCGATTAATCCTAATCTGGGACATATCTAGAAGAGAAGACAAACCACATTGTGTGATAATTGTTGTCTCGAGCTGCACTAGCTGTGGTATCAAATCAAATGTCTTAGGAAACTGCTCTCGGATCTTTAAGTTCATCAAAGGCTCCTATCATCTTAGAATATCGAAAGTTAATAATCTTTGTCGATTATTCAAACATCAATCAGCCTATCAAATATAATCAGCTTTGGTGAGACTTTGATCAAATCTCATGAGAAACTATCATTAAACCTCACCTATCATGAGGTAAATTATCAATCTATTATTGCACCTTCCCTATCATGAGGTCAATTAATCAAATCAACCTCACTTATCATGAGGTTTATCAATCAAACTATAATTAGTCCTCACCTATCATGAGGTTGATTAACATCTACCCTATCAGGATCATCAATCAACATCTGCTCAAAGCTTGGTGTGATCAAAAATCAACAAAATCAAGAAGTTAATTGAAAAAATCTATCATTCTAACTTGGATGCACCAAAACAAAATTTTAATGTGCCAAAATAGGTGGTCATTTCTCTAAATCAACGTATGCGCCATTTTAGGACATTGATGTGCTAATTCAGGCGACTAATGCACTAAATCAGTTGATGCATCATTTCAAGGTCCCTATGCGCTAATCTATATCACCTATGCATTGTTTCTGCCTATGTGCTAATCTAGGGGGTCTATGCACCACATCATTTATCATATGTGCTTAAATGGTCTATGCACTACAACTACCTATCTATGCACTACAAAATCTAATCAATGTGCTAAAAGGGTGAATGAACTACAACAGAAAGTGAATGCACTACATCGGTGTGTGCATGCACTCAAAGATAAAAAAACTGAATTTAAAATGAAAAAAATGTGCAAAAATAAAAAAAACATAAATTATGAGGAGTTTCCTAGGGTACATACCGAAGGTCCATACACAGCCGAGCAGTTTTGTCATTGCACATGCTCAAAATAGTGAGTGTGTTATGGAATAGACATTTTCGCTCCAAATGCCAAATTTTCTCTCCCTCTCAAATTGTCAAACTCAAAATGCACAAAAGAATTTGAAACTCAACTTTTTAACCTTTTATGGGTTAATTAAGAGGGATTTTTATGGGATTTATTTTATTTTAATTTCAAAAGGGGCTTAATTCATTATTTCATCATAGGGGAATTTTTCACATTATTTGCTAGGAGATAAATCATTTCATCATCAAATTATCATCAAATCATTGCAAAAATCATCAAAAATCATAAAAATTTGAAAAATTCCAAAAAAGATAGAAAAAATTCATCAATTTATCTCCTGAGGGGGCATATATCCATCATCATCTAAAAATCAATGTCTGAGGCATATCGAATCAATTTCTGGGGCATATAAATTTTTTTTTGTCAATACTAGTAGCAACAGCAAAATTTTCTTTGAAGCAATGCGTAAAAATATCACTTCAAAGAGGGGCAAAATATATACACCTAAAAATGGTCTGGATAATCTAATTAATTAAATAAGATTTATTTGATTAATTGACTCCTTTAATTCATCTACTTATAAATAAATAGAAATATTTATTTATATAGTTCACATTTAATTCTTCTAGCTTTATCATATTATTTCATCTTAATTAAATAAACAAGTTTTTTACTTTGTTTTATTTAATTACCATATTTCTTTCATATTTACTTAATAAACATATTTCTATAGTTTGTTTAATTAAATTAAATATCCTCTTCTGCTAATTTGAAAAAATCCAAATATTCAAATAAAAGCATATTTCTATAGTTATTTCTCTTCTCACTCATCATATCCACCAACAAAATTAGATATTTCATATCTAGTTAATTCAACTCAACCTTCACAGACAAATTTGGAGACAAATTTGAGATAAATTATAGGCAAAATTCTTCATCTTCTTCCATTGATCATTCCTATCCTCTGGTTGAATTTTTTTGTGGGGACTCGGAACAATCTCCATAATCTTCATAGGCTTCTTCATCCTTCACCTTTGATTCTTTCAAATCAAATCCAAACATTTTCCTTGCTGCCACATCACAAATATGCTATCAGGAATCTATAAATATATCCTTTCTCCATAGGAAATAGATCCCAAATTTGTGCAATCTTACTCTATAGAAATAGTATTAGAGAAATTAAGCATTTGTGCATTGAGCAAATAGAAAATAGTAATCAGTCAATCATATAGCAATTATATTTCATGGCTTTTCATTTAGCTTCATCTTAGTTTACAGTAGTTTCTTTTATTATTTTCATGTCATTATCAGCTACAATATCATCATCATAACATTTGGAAATCATTACATAGGATTAGTTTCTTGCATTCTACAATATCTCATTCTCTAGATTGGCATTTTAATAGTCATAGTGCTTACACAATTTGAGAGCCACAATGATTTAATAAATCTTTGGAGATAGAGAGCAATAGTATGCTCTTAAGAGATTTTTGGCTTTTATTAGACTAATTATTTTTTAAATCTCTTGATATAATGTCTTATTACATGTGTTTTTCATTCATTACACGTATTTTACTCACATAATGACCAAGAAGGAAATATTTCCAAAGGAATAGTTGGTCATCATGCTGATTTCTAGCATCTAAAAGACTATTGGCTAAATTGTGAATTTGAGCATAGAGTAAGAAAGAGAAAATATGAAAGATTGTCATTAGAATCTACACAAATTCTTGGGATTCATGATATTCTAGATTGGATGCAGGAAAATGATGGTGAAGTGTTGAATAAGGATTACAATGAAAATAGAGTCTATGATGAACCTATTCTAGACTTGGACTATACAAGTGAAGAAATAACATCAATTGAGGAATTCTCTGCACCTATTCTATGACAGACTAAAGCTCAGATAAATAATTTTTGTAAAGTTTTAAGAGATAAATGAAAAAAACCAACATACTCACAAGATAGAATAAAGAAACAAAAAGAAGAAGATGATTCTGAGTGTGGGAAATCTTCTATGAAAAAGAGGAAAACTGGTAAAGTAGTTTCTAGTATACATATTGAAGAAAGGACCCATGAGGCACAAAGCCAAGGAATTCCATTAAAACTAGCTAATGAGTGTAAAGATGTTGAATCAGGAAAAGTTAAGTTAAAAGTAAAACCAAAAGTGGCATCTTCTTCTACAAAAAAACTAGTAACCAAGCCTACTATTGATAAAGAGGATGGGGCAATAGAAAATATTGGTACACAAACAAGGTATGCATCTAAGAGAACAACAACATTATTCACCTCTCCCCCTTCACTTAATATGGCTAATGTGAAAGAGGGATTAGGAAAAATCCCTATGGATTTAGATGAAGTTTTCAAAGAAGATGAAGCTAATATTAAGGAACAAATGGATAAGTTGGGTGCCATGTGGGAACAAGTACAAGAGAATAAGTCCAAAGACAAACCCATGGTGTAGATAGTGATGGAAGAATTTCCAGAAATAGGGTCAATTCCTATTAATGTTGAAGAAGAAGAATTCGTAATATGAAGACTCACTTCAGAAGCGGGGAACCCTGATGTTCTTGAAATGGAAACAGGGGAGACTGTCAGATAGAATCCTACTGATAATATTGATATTGAAGATACCTTTGATTCCTAACCTTCACTAGGGAATGATTAGAATGATAATAAGTAGCCACAGGTCCTTGAGAAATCAAAGGAGGGTCAAGTTGAAATTGAAAATGATGAACCTTCACAAGTTTAAGGTGAAAAGGTCAAAGATGAAGAAGTTCCTGATGTAACAGGATATGAAGAAAGTGATATCCTAGGAATGAATGTTGAACACCTAGCTAGAAAGGAAAATAAAAGTCTTAAAACCGAAGTGACGGTGTTGAATCCTGGTAATCCAAAATCTATTCCAAAGAATATTGAAGAGGTTCCTATTTTAGAGGATGTAATAGATAAAGTTGAAGATGTTAGAGAGGAAGTTCCTGAAAAAATTGGAAACCAAGAATGGAAAAGTGTTACAGAGGTAGAACATGATGAAGATGCACCTAATTGGCTAATCAGACAATTGAATTCCCCATTGGAAGTAAATTTGGTACCTTTGGATCTAAAATTTTGTATGCAACAAGTGGAGACCCCTAAGCCTTGGTGAAGATCTAAAACAAAGCATGTCATATAGAAGAATGTAGATGCAGGAAAAAAAATCCATATAACTACCCTAGTAGTAGATAAAAATGGACATGATATAACACATATGGAGTATAAGATAACAAGTGGGTATGTGCAGGATCATCATGGAAAAAATAGGCCCTTAAGTGGCAAAAAATGTAAAAAAATCATAGTTAGGAAACTTCACGTAAAATTTTGAATAAGTTAAATCTATATTATTTCAAAAATATTTAAGAATAGAATCTATAGAAAATTGAATGTAGTTTCTAAACTACTCGGTTTATTTAAAAAAAAAAAGAAAATATATTTGGTGAAAAATTGAAATTTCAATGCGAGTATTTAAATTTCGGAAAAAAATAAGTAGTGTTTGTCCAACCACCCTAAGCACAATAAAATGATAATATGTTTTTAATATTTTTAGATATAAGTAGAGGAATTATGTCCCGATGATGCATATATTTTCTATAATTTTGGAAGTAAATAATTAATTATGTTTTATTACAACTTTAAAAATATAAAAACTCGTATGTACGACCACCTTAACTTGGTCAAAACTTCATGAAATCATTTTTTTCTTTTTCTAATCCTATAGTATGTGAAGAATAGAATGTGACACATGTTTAGGATTCAAAAAATGTGATATTGTTTGAAAGCTATAGATATTTTTCAATCAAGCTATTGATCACAACTTTAGTCGTAATTCAAATAGAAAATGAATATAATAATTATTTATTAAATTCAAAGTAAAAAATAATTTATTTATTGGTGGAAAGATAATAATATCCTTTAATAATTATTTATATTTCGCACATACCTAAGTATCAATATTATGCACTCATCCTAGACACACGAATTAGAAGAAATGAAGATGAATTCAAGGATACAACTATTCTTATGGTACAAAATAATAAGTAGAAGAAAAGAGAATTGAAAGATTAGGTTGCTAGCCTAGAGAATTGTGTAAAGTTGTTCACCCAATTTGATGAAACACAAAATAAATTGCCTTAGAATCTAGTACTTATGTCATAAGAATAGGTGGATGCCAATGCATAAATTAGCTATAGGATGAATGTATTTGAATAATGGATCGAGAGTTTGATAAGGAAAGGAGAACTCATTATAGATGAAATTAGTAAATACAAGGAATCATACTATTGGTATGAAAAATCTAGACGATTGGAAGGAGAATGTAGATTTCTCTAGGAAGAGATTGATGTTGAAAGGAAAAATGTAGAAACTCTAATGCAAAAAGATGTCCAAGAATTGGTAAGAGAAAATAAAATCTTAGAACAAGAAGTTCCATTATGTGAAAAATGGAAGAAACACTTAAAATGGGAAGGTGACACATTAATATAATGTATAGAAGGATTTGAAAAGGTCACCGAGAAATGTGATTAGCTACTTGATAAAGGTCAAGATTTTATTAAGTCTTAGCATGTCAAGATTGTGATCCCAAGACACTATGATAGGAGGCTAAAGAAACAAACACTTTATAGGAATGGATTGATAGAATAAATAAAGACCCTATTTAGTTGTTAACCCAGGAAGTCATTGATGATATCATACATTGTAGAAACACTATAGTTAGATATGAAGCAAAGAAAGTGCAAAAGAATGCCAATATACTCCAAATATTAGAGGATTACACCAGGTTCAAGTTTAGCTACAAGAAAATATAGGGAATTTCAAAAGAGCACATGCATCAAATATTAAATATTTTTTAGGAATATCAATTGAAGAAAAGTGGAGAAAGGATCCTGAAACTTGAGCTCTAAGTGATATATAGAAGTACTAGATATCGGATACTAGAAGTGTCACAAAGACATTTTATTGAAGTTAATTTTTGCAGGTTGTTCCTGGTCTCGGTAGATGTTTCTTGCCTGGTATTCTAAAGATGTTGATAGGTTTGTTTTATGCAGAGTATTGTGTACTGTATTTTGAAGGTGAAGAGTGGTGCTACTAAAGAAGTTAAAGCTTTGACTTCATCTAGAATATTTTGATGACAACTAGCATATGCCACGTGCTAAATTTTGATTTGTTATTTTTTATTCTCTTGATAACAATTTAAGTTTTAACTCTTGAGGTGTCGTTCCTATGAAAGTTTGTTTATTGCTTTACTTTTATTTTAAGTTTAGAATTTGTGGATGTTGGAAGAGCCAAAAAATCTCTAAGTTTTGTTCATTTTTCCTATTTTTTGAACATTCTAGACTAAAAACTTGTATGCACATAGAGATTAATCAATATCAAAGCCAATTTTATAGCTACCTATCCATTGATCTTTGTAGCTGATTTTTTTAGTTCAACTGAACAAGACTATATGTTGCGTCATTTAAGGGTGGATACGAAACCTACTTGGTGTCCAAAATAAAACCCCCTTCTTTAAAAAATCACACCATTTTATGCCTAGCTATCAAGCAATCTAGTGAAGTACAAAGTGATTTTCTTTGATTTGATTAATTCTTAGGGCATGCATGGAGAATAACTGGGCGAATTTTTAATTTTTAGTATTTTTTAATTTCTAGTGATAGCTAAATTGTTTGAAATTCATGAAATATCATTGCAAATATTTTGATTTCATCATATTATTTATGATTGAACTGAAAATATTGTAACAAATGCTTATGATTCTTAATGACATTGGAGATGTTCTTAAGGAAACTAAGGATAACCATAGATCCCTCGAGATTAACAACAATATTACATCATACCATGGAGTTAAGTCTTTCAAGAATACAGGTTCTTCACGGTCTACTTGTGAGGACTTTATCTGCACTATTTCAGTGAGTGACATAATTGTCAGCAACATCCAAAGCTTCTTACTTTGAAGCATTGCTCCTAGACATTGGGCTTCCTATTGAAGATGTTTACTCAGATACGAAATATGATAGTGCAACCTAAATATTTGGAGAATTTTGATATTAATATATTTGTTGCACATCTAACCATTGGAATTTGTTCTATGGATGATATTCCTTGGTTCCTGGAACATGGGGAAGTAGTTCAACTTTGGCCATTCCTAGTTGGCCTCCATATTGCTTACTTTGCAATTCGCTAGGAAATTTCCTACATAGGGTATTTATCCCTAATGGATGAGGCATTCGAGATTTACTAAATGACTACTCCTATCTACAACTCAGCTCCCTCTTTTACTTTTTTGATCTTCTTTTATAGCAATAATTTCAATACTTTTATGTATATATGTGACACACACACATATATAGCTTTATCGTACATCTTAAAGCATGTATTTACTGTGTATGGTTTTATCATTTTATATTTCACAACACAATGTTACAAATGTTTGAATTAACTCTAATGTGTATGATAAGTTAAATAGAATTTGCTAAAGCGAAGGGCCAAATAGAAAAGAGAAAGAAAGAAAGAAAGAAAATGAAAACAAACCCTACAAGAAAACTAATCCTAGCTAACTAAAATTTACCCTAACATATTACTAATTGTAATAAAGAAATTTATTTTAAGCTCAAAAACTATTTTCATTGTTGTTTTAGTAATAATTAGAGTAGACTTTTCCTTGAATTCATTGGAATAATTTTGAAATGTCCTACTATAACAATGAATTTCTTCAAAAAAATTCCATTAAAAAAATGTAATTCAAAGGCATACTTACCAATAACTTTTCTTATATGTATGAAAATGATCTCATTAAAGGTTGATCACACACAATTTCTCTGGTTCATCAATACTCTACCTTTTTTTAGCCCCGGTTCATGGTTTTCCTCTTTACTCTGTTCAGTTCCATGAATGGCTATATCCATTTCTTGATTTTCTTCTCCTCCAAATTTTTTTGCGTCTTCGGCCTTGTCTTCACTTTGAACTTTGTTAAACCAAGCGATGTCACAATTTATATTGTTATCAAAGAGAGAAAAATTAAAAACTTGATACTCTATATCTTGCATAAAATAAGGAAAATTTCCTTTATTAGCTAGTGAATTTTCAGTTTGGAATAAAAAATCATGTCTCTCGCTCAATTTTCTCGCTCCTTCTTTTCACTTATGTTTTCCACGTATGAAGAGAATGATGACTCATCAGTGTTGTTTCCTTGTTTTCAGTGCAATATTTCTGTGTCTCAACATTCTCGCCTATTTTCCTGCAAAATCTTAATATTTTCTTCATAAAAATTGTAGTTATCAAACCATTTTGATATATCATTTAATTTTTTAATATTTTCAATTCCACTAAGGTTATACTCTCTTTCAAGATTCAACATATTTTTCATTGACAGTCCCTTTCTTCTAGTAGTTAAAACTTCTTCCGTTAGCGAAATCACCTTATACATAGCCAAACTCACCCTAGTTAAAAATATTTCACAATCGAGTTCACCATGATGTGTTGAATCATGAATTCTACACTTAGTGACTCTACCAAAGGTGAATAAACTCAAAGGATGTAATCTTTGGTTAAGCTTTTTCTTGAGTTTTTCAACTTCCATTTTTGAAATACCTGCTTGCATTAGACTTTCTTCTTACAAGCTACCTTTTAAACTCGAAATCAATATAGATTCCTAAATAAAACAAAGAGGGAAAGATACGAAGAAAAGTGAGAGCCCTCCTTCTGGCGCCAGTTCCTTTTGAGAATGATGTCACTCACATGAATAGTGTAGATAAAATCCTCATAGGAAAACTGTGAAGAACCCATCTTTACTTGAAAGACTGAACAAGATACACTTGAGGTGTCTGTGTAATAGGAAATGGTTGACTTAGCTTAATCCCAAGGCTCTAATAGTCAGATCTTGACCATACTAGGTTTTCTTCAAGGTATGATTGGATATTTCTATTAATCTCAAGGGGTGCACAATTATCTCTAGTTTCATGAAGAATCATTAGCATCAGATAAAAGATTTTCAATTCAATTGTAAAATAATCTCATAAAATCAACATATTTGTAATAATATTTAATGAACATTAAATAATTTGGCTATCACTTAATTTATATTCACTCGTCTAGTTTTTTTGGAACATTTTCTAAAATTTAAACATTTGATCTAAAATAAAGAATCAAAATATTAAAAATAAATTGTCTCCCAATTATTCTCCACGCATGCCCCAAGATTTAATCAAATCAAAGTAAACCACTTTATACTTCACCAAATTTCCTCAGAGCTAGGCATAAAATGGTGTGAGCTTATAAAGAAGGGGTTTTAGTTTGGACACCAAGTAGGACACAACACATAGTCTTGTTCGACTAAATTAGCAAACTAGCTACAAAATTACATCAGATAGGTAGCTATCAAATTGGATTCAATATTGATTAATTTCTATGTGCATGCAATTTTTTAGACTTAAATTAAAGAGAAGTATCCCCTGGCCTTTTATATAAGTAAGACACAAGTAGGATAAGACAAATACAGGAGAGGAAATCCAAAGGATGAATTACATCAAGGCATGTGGAATGTGGTGACTAGTAAGAGAATTGCAAATAAAATCAATGAATGTCAGCCTCCATCTACACATTGAAGTCCTTCAGGTTTTTCATCTTCTTATTATCGCCAAGATAATAACTTGAATTGGGATAGTATGTAGGAATTTCCCCATATATTCAAAACAATTTCTTTATCATCATGTTCCTACACTTTGGCTCTACCTTGTGCTTTCTACTCTCAATGATGAGCTTCCTTATAGGTTGGTACTTTCTATAGCCATATGTAAAACACTGGGATCCCCAATATTTTGATGGATTCAAGCCCCTCTACATATAAATTCCAAGAATATGCAGCGCGATCTAGATGTGATTCTATCTGTGATTCAAATTTTCTTGACTATCCATACTCGAACTTTGCATCACAATCTGCTTCTCCTGCAATCACAAATTCCACCTTTTAAATCCCTTTAAAAATTTTTATAAAAGTATCATGTAAATAAAACCATCACTAATTTTTTATCATATAAATCCATCATAAATAACACACTTTCAAGAAAATCATATATTCTTGAGTAATTATCTTTTAAAAAATGGGTTACGGGACCATCAAACCTCTTAGATAACCTTAAATTTTTAAAAAATTTCTCTACAATGTTACCTGATACCCATTACTCGATATTTAACTTTACCCATGATTTTCCTAAACTTTAATTTTACCATAAATTCCATAGTTATTGGACCTCAACTCTTAGACTGGAACACTTTGCTTTACCCTTGCATTAACTTTTGCATTTCTAACATTCCCAATTCCTGATACCCAGTACCCAGAACACTTGAATTACAAAGTACTCTTTCAAAAATATTTCTCTTTGCTTTTCACTTCCGGTGACCTTTCCAACTAGCTAACACCTGCCATAAGCATTAGTTTTCACTTGGGGTCCCCAATTATTACAATCTTGGGGCATGCTGTGAGACCACATAGCACATTCCCTACTAGCCCACATGAATAATATAATGTTTTGTGAAAATCAGCGGGGCTAGTAGGTGATTGACACGTTGATTCTCCCATCGCTTGGAAAGAAGGTGGAGCCCGTAGAATGAACAATTCAACACTCTAGCTAGAAAAATACTATTGGCATAGGATAGGTGGGTGAAGGTGATATAAATTCAAACCTTTTTGACTCAATTTGAATCATCCAACGTGTCATCTCACAAAGTGATCAATGGCTAATATTTAAAATTGAAGATGCGGCTATGAACATCATTTTTCTTCGCACGAGCAAGAAGTAATGGTAGAAATGACTTGCAAAGCTATCTAAATCCGATCCCAAGGAACATAAAATATTATTTTTTCACATAATTGAAGATTGAAAACAAGTTTTAAAGCATCATGGAGATCAAAATAAGCATTCCAAAATTCAAGGTGATTAGAATTAGAGTTTTCTTCAAGCGTAAAAGTAGTAAGTGAAAACAAGATCCAATCTCTATGTTTTCTTTAAAATTTCCTTGGATTAGGGTAGATATTTGCTATATCTCTCTGTCAAATTATTCTACAAGCCATTAAGTTGTTCTCTAGTAGTTTGAAATTCTTCTAGGGTTTAAAGTTCTATCGAACCTATTAAAATTTTCTATCAAGTCACGCCTTAGGTTATAAAAAAAAGGCTAGGTATTGAACCTTTCTAGTTCCAAAACCCTATATTAATTAGAACCTACTCATTACCAATGGCTCCCAAGGCTCAATTTTCAGATTCTGAAACTGCATCAAGACCTATTTCCCAAGATACTATAGACCAATTGAAACAATCATCTAACAAAAAAGTCAAGGGAACAACTCTATTTAGGGGACCTCCTAAAATCAAATAAGTGTTAATTTATAGACAATGCTACATAAAGAATGTTGATGTGTCATACACATGGTGGAAAATGTTTCAAAATTGGTTTGGAAACAAAAACTATGGGGTTCGTGTTTTTACCACCTATATATTGGATATGGGAAATTTATTTGTGCCTAATTAATACATGGATGTGTATTTACTGAATGATATAGCTATGAGGTATGATCCTTTCTCAAGTGTGGTGAAGGAATATGATAGTGTTGAAATGGTAAAGATAACTAGAGAGGATGTTGAAATTTTTTTGAAGCTACATGAATGGAGTCAGGATAGGATTCCCATTGACCTAAGAGATTTCAAAGAAGAATATAATAAGACAAGGGCTAGTTTAGGTTAACAATGTTTCCCATGCATACTAAAAACTTATAGGTGTTGGGAAATCAAGAAAACAAGTAACAATTGTTAAGGATAAAAAGGATCCATTTCCCATGAAGTACTTCACAAATTATTTCAAGAAAATAGTTTTCTCCTTGTGCCAAATTATTGGTTTTGACTTTCCATCCACCATGCCAATATGTTACATGTATATGGAAGCACACCTTCAACAGGTAGCTTATAATGTAGTGTATGATTATGCCACTTATTTGGTAGAGAACATTCATCAAGGTTTTTCTACACTAGTTAAAAAAGGAAAGCATTGGGTAAGGTTCCAGTGGTACTCTCTCCTGATGTATATTTTCCTATGCAAAGGAGAGAAGAATTTTGGTGAAGACATGACACTCAAGAAGGTTGAGGAGGATATTGAACTTCCAGTCCAATGTTGGACTCGAATTCTTGATGAGGATGACTTTAAATATGATTATGTTGTCTTCCAAAATGTGTTTTCCTCCAAATTGAGTTATATTTTTTATTCACAATCCCCCAAGGATTCCTAAGGAGATACATGATTTTTTGAGGCCCTTGGAAAGGTGGCCTAATTTGAAATTGACTCATAATTGGGGGGACATAATTTCATACCCTTAGAGTCTATCGCACAAATGTGAACCCACATGCATTACCAAGAGATGTGCCATTAAGTCTGATTGGATTCATTGAAGTTATGATGCAATTGTAGACAACACAAATGATGCATTTACCTAAGAAATAGAAGAAAGGCTCATTCTTTCCTAAGTGGGATGTGTTTTTAGATTTTGTAAAGGAAAAGGAAGGATGGAAAGCCCTAGGGTAGGTTCTTGCACCTTACAAATTGAAATCTATGCCCCCAAGGAACCATGATCTAGAGGGTTTCATTGCTTCTTTCAAAGAAAGGATTAGAAGTGGCTCCTTCATCCATAATTTTTACTATCCTAAAGATGTGATCAGTTATATTTTTTATTTTCAAATCTAAAATGAAAGGAAGGAAATGTATCTCGCCTTCAATAAAATGGTGGAAAAAGCTACAAGGTTAGATCCCAACTACGACCCTCTACCTAATTCAAGGGTGAGTTGAATAGGGTCATGTATGTACTTGACAATTTTGAGAACATTATGGTGTATTGAGGGAAGAGCACAAAATAATAGATAAGGGGAAGGAAATGGCTGTTGAGGAAGAACCATCAAGAGCAGAGGAGGAGAGTCCATCTTATCAACCATCACACAAGGGTAGAGTGTACTCTAGGAAGAGGGAAGTGATAAAGAAGCAGTAGACACTTCCAACCCCTACTACATCATAGGGGTCAATTGTATCTTCTCCTGTGAGGTTAGCACCATCTCCTCCTAGACCAGCTCCCCCTATCACAATTGACATTGATTCACCTCCTAGAGTTCCATCTCCACCTAAGCAGCCACCACCCAAGAGGAACAAGATTGAGGTAGGATGGGTAGTTGATCACCTTGAGATAGATGAAGATGACATCCTTGTTACTGAAGAAGAGATTCAACAAGGAATTCCTTCTCCCCCAAGAGAGGTTGTATCAAGCATAGGAGAGAGTAGCCTCAGACTAGGAAATATAGAATTTAGTGGCCTAAAAAATTCTAATGACTTAAGGCATGAGGCATGCAAGAAAATTTTGAAGGCTGATTTTTTTATGGAAACTAAAGCATTCAAATATCTTGTATGGAGAGATAAAGCTTAGGAATATGCATAAATGTTGCAAAGGAGAGGATCTTGAACCTAAAACTTCATTAGGAAGTCATTCAAGCAAATATGAGGAATGTAATGAGGATGGAATTCCAAAACGTCACACCTGAGGACGGTAGAGAATTAGTGCATAAAAGTGGTGTATTTTTGCTACGAGAGTGGGATATTGTAGATGCATTCAAGTGCTAGATACAATAAGGAGACAAAAAAAAATATAGTCCAAATAGAGGAAGAAGCCAAATTGGCATTACAAGGGTCAACCTTCAGTGAAGAATGGGATGCCTTGGCCCTTTGGTCATTACCTATGGGGTCTAGAAAACTAAAATTTGCAGAGCCTACCAACTTTAGTGGGAAACTAATTATTAAAAGAGTATCTAATACTCTAGCATTAGAAGTAGCAAAGATGACTATTAATGTTGCTAAATTCACTAAGGTAATAGTGGAGAATGTCACTTCAGGAAGAGACTTGTACAAAAGAAAATAAAATGATATTATTGATGAGTATAATAAGAGTCAACACAAGGTGGCTGAGTTGGTAACACAGTTGGCATTATTCAAGCAATAATTAGAAAGATTGAAGACCTGTGTTCTATTAGGTTTGAGTTATGTAGCACCTACCTCCCAAATGACACATTCTCAATCTCATCCTCGACCTAAGAAATAATTAACAATAACTCCATACAATTTGGGTCAAGAACTGATTGCAATTGAGGAGACAAGTGCATCAGGTGCAACTCCATCAAATGAGCCCACAAAGGAACAATTGTGAACTTTCAGATTGAATTATATAAGAAAATTTTCTCACAGGCTCATGACACAATGTATGAGAATAATGTTCAAATGTGCAAGACAACTAAAAAGTGGGGTGAATTAGTTGTCACCAAATTCAAACAAAAAACTTCAAATGCTTATCAACTTCACAACCAATTTATTCTTCTATTAAATATGAATATGCAATCCAAATAATAGAAAGAAAAATCAACAGAAGAGACACTAGATTTTATGTGGAAAACCCAATAAGGGAAAAACCATGGTGAGGATTAACTCACAATATAAAGTAATAGCACAACCAAATACAAGAAACTCATTGCCAAGGGCTCACTACTCAGATACAAAGGCTCATTTCCTATAGAAAGAAAATATTACAAAAAAATCCACCACAACAAATTATACACATTCACACCCTTGATCAGAAAGATTGTACACACTGTCAACTCACTACTTTCAGGAATCTAACACATTAAAGTACTCCTACATCAATTCACTTTGGCACAACTCTTCTTCTTGAACTTGTGGCATGATTGAATGATCAATTCGTTATATCTTCAATTTTATTTATACCATCTTCAACCTTAGAAACTTTCTCCAAGGTCGGCTACACACACTTCATTTCATAAATTCAAACTAGGTCAGCAACCCAACATTTTCATTATTGAGAGGAATCAGACTAGACCAAACTAACACTTAACTAAGATCCAAAACATCATCAAGCATCAATCACATGCTTCCTTAATTAATTCTTAATCATTTGTATGAAGTGTAAACACTAGGTTGGCCAAACCTCATGAAAACATAAATGAACTTTGAAGTACACACTTCCATGTCAAGAAGATAACATGCAGACCACACACCATACTTTACTAGTCATGGTAGCACATCTCAGATTCCTTTAGACTTATCCACATTAGTTGAAACAACCTTCAACCTCAAAACACTACTCATTAGTTCATCTGGACTGTAGAAACACATATAGCAATAATAAAATTGAACTTTTGGAGCACTAGACCATGGACATCTTTGCCAGAACACGGAAAGCACCATTACAAGACATATTCCAAATATGCAAGAACTAAAAAAAGCCAACAGAGGACTGTGGAGTAGAAACCTTTCTATTAGTCCACAAACAAACAACTCTATCAAACTAGTTCACATACCAATGAACACAACTTTCATTCTCTATCAAACTAGAAGCTACAAATTAAGTGATGTCACCAATAAAAGCCCAAAAAAAAAACCTCAAATCTGCACAAGCATAGGATCAACATAGAGGAAATGTGAAGCACATACCGAAGAAAATTTTGAACATACCCTCAATTATAAATTTTCTTTTTATTAATTTTCTCAAAAGAACTTGGTAACCCATCATATCGACACATCTACAACATCATAAAGATAGCTTCGTGTACTCACAACATCTCATCAACATCTCAACTATACATGCACAACTTGCAACATCTTGTACTGTGTTAACATCAATGACAACACAACCAAACTTGCTCATACTTGTAACAATATCCCCCTTTGTCATTGATGACAACACATGATGTGAAAAACCATCAAAGACAAATTCTCAATATTCTCTCTTCCTTTCAGCTTCTTCTTTTTCTCTCCCCTTTTACTTTTTTTCACATAACACTCTCTCCCCCTTTGAAATCAATGACAAAGACCAAAAAATTCTGATCACTCCCCCTTAAGAGTGCACCCATATAGCTCATATTGCAACAATGAAACTTTTTTCTCCCACTATGGAGTATACCCATCCATTAGTCTAGATAAATGAAGAATCTATAGATCCACTAGAATAATGCACCTCCATGTGCACCTAGTTCAAAGAGGGAGGGCCAATGACCCCAAACTTCTCCCTAAGATACTCAAAAATATCCTTCAGAAGAGCCTTGGTAAATATGTCGGCAATTTGTTCCTTTATAGGAACATAATCCAATCTGACTTTATTCTCCAATACTTTTTAGATCTCAAGAAATGATATCTAATAGATATATGTTTTATCCTTGAAAGCATTACTAGATTTTTTGAAATATTTATAGCACTTGTATTATCACTGAAGATAGGTATAGGCTCATCACATATCACTCCTATGTCCTTCAATGTTTGCTTCATCCACAATCCTTGTGTGCAGAAAGATGTTGCAACAATATACTTAGCTTCTACAATGGATTAAGAAAAATAATCTTCTTTCTTTCTAAGATATTAAACCAATCTTCCACCAAGAAATAAAGAACCACCACTTGTACTTTTCCAGTCATCTACACCACCATCCCAATCTACATCAATGTAGGCATTCAAAGTGAAATCAATATCCTTAGGATACCACAAGCCATAATGTGGTGTGCCCTTAAGATATATGAATATCCTCTTTACAACTGTAAAATTTGCTTCTTTTGGTTTTCCTTGAAATATAAAAAACCAAACATAGTGCATGCATGATATCTAGTCTTGTAGCAGTAAGATACAAAAATCCACCAATCAAAGATATGTACTTGCTCTGATTAGCTTTAGTAGATTCATCATATATACTTAGCTTGCATCTAGTCACCATAGGTGTATTAGATTCATCCATTCAGAACTTCTTCAACAAATATTTGAAATACTTAGATTGTGAAATGAATATCCCCTTATCAATTTGATTCACTTGCAGTCCAAGGAAGAAATTAAACTCACTAATCATAGACATTTCAAATTATTTTTGCATCTCTTCTACAAACTTCTTACACATGATTTCATTTCCTCCAAATATGATATCATCCACATACACAACTACTGTCAACATTTTATTACCTTCAATTTTGAAATAAAGATTGTTTTCTATGAAGCCCTTGCTGAAATTTTGTTGTGTCAAATATTTATCCATCCTTGCATACCAGGCTCTGCGAGCTTGTTTCAATCCATAGAATTCCTTCTTCAATTTATAGACCATATGTGGTTTATCTGATAGCTGAAATCCCTCTAGTTGTTCCATGTACACTTATTCTTCTGATTCTCCATTCATAAAAGAAGACTTGACATCCATCTGATACACCTTGAACTCTTTATGAACAAAAAAGGGCAAGAACATCTGTATTTCCAGCATTCTTGCCACTAGGGAAAATGTCTCTCCAAAGTATATGAGTTCAACTTGTGAATATCCTTTAAATACAAGTTTTTCTTTGTTTCTCATAACTTCACCATTCTCATTCAATTTTTTTCTGAACACCCACTTACTACCAATCACATTCTTGTTTTCTAGTCTAGGAATGACTTCCCATTTCTAATTCTTTTCTATCTACGATAATTCTTCTTTCATAGCTCTTACCCAACTCTCATCTTTACATGCTTCATTCATAGACTTTGGTTCTATAATTGAAACTAAACATAGATTTACCTCACCTGCCACCACTTTGATTCTTGTCTTCACACCTTCACTCTTCTCTCCAATTATCTAGTCTTCTGGATGATTCTTCTTTACACACTTATGAGTCTTAGGAGAAAGTTTTGTAATCTCTTCCTCTTCTTCAATTTTTTTTTCTTCTTCCTCTTTATTCTCTTTAGGTTCAGGTTCAAAAATAGGCTTATCTAGTTCAACTTCACATATCTCAACAAGTATGTGCATATCCTCATAAATCTTCACATTTGCACTGTCAACTATCTTCCTCAATCTACTTTGCTACTAGTTGAATACCCAAGGAAAATTCCTTCATCACATCTAGCATCAAACTTCCCAAGGTTCTCATCATCTCTTTTAATGTAACACTTGCTTCCAAACACCTTAAAGTACCTCATAGTAGGAATCTCACTAGTCCACAACTCATAAGGAGTCTTAGTGATGTTCCCTCTGATCTAAAATTGGTTATGAATGTAAATAGTAGTGTGTAGTTTCCTTTAGATCTACGTCTTGTCAAAAGGTAAATTTTCTTCCTTCATCGTGGTTCAAAGCCAGCCTCCTACCTTAGTAGTTCTTTCTCTCCTGCAACTCCCTATTGCTGCTTATGGGGTTCTAGGGAGTGAAAAATGTCTCTTTATTCCATACTCTTTATAGAAATGTTAAAATAATTTGGAGTGAATTCTCCACTCTATTGAACCTTAACTTGTTCCCATTAAGTTTACTTCCATTTCTATTATATATTTTATAAACACTAAATCTATCGGAGCATGAGTCTTCCTCTCTAAAATGTAACCCATGTCATTCGAATAATCACATCAAGGACATGAAATTTTTCTTTTATAATTCTTGTTCTTGTAGGGCCACAAAGGTCAATATGCACCAATTCCAACATTTTGGTAGCTAATTCATCTTTTCCTTTAAAACTTCTAGTTTTCTTTCCTAGATGATAACTCCTACATATAATACTAGGCTTTGTAATCTTAGGAAGATCTGGGGAAACCTCTCTTGAATTGATTTTGATCAAATTATCAAAGTTTACATGTCACATCCTCTGGTGCCATAACCAACTTTCATTAACCGGACACCCTTACACTAACCATCTTGCCCTTAAGCTGATAAATATTTTCCTATATTTCTTCTGCTGCTTCTGCCATGGATCCTTTCTAATTTCACTAGTGCTATCTCCGCAGATCCTGAGCCTGAGTTTTCTACATTTCCCAGCACTCCTTAATATTATTCATGATGCCTGGCCATAATAAACGACATGAGTGTTGTGCTTCATCAAACTAATTGTTCCTTTTCCAACAACCATTGTCCAATCATTCTCAAACATAACTAAACACCATCTTATTTTTCAAGGTTAGTGAACACTTTTTTATCTCTTAATCATGGAATTAGATCACCACTATCAATCAACCAATAACGAACTTCATCTTGTGGTATGTACCGAATCATCCATGGAAAAAATATAGACCCTTAAGTGGCAAAAAATTAAGAAAAATTAGGGATTAGGCAACTTGACATAAAAAGTTGAATAAGTTATCTATATTATTTCAAAAATATGTAAGAATAGAATTTGTAACAAATTGAATGTAGTTTCTAAACTGTACTAGGTTTATTTAAAAAAAAAACCTATTTGGTGAAAGTTTGAAATTTCAATGCAGTAGTACTTAATTTCAGGGAAAAAATAAGAAGTAGGCGTCTGTCTAACCACCCTAACCACAATAATTTAATGATAACATTTTTTTATAAGATTTTAGATATAAGTAGAGGACTCTTGTCCAATTGATGTATTTTTTCTGTTTTTTTCAAGTAAATAATTATTAATTATGAATTTTTGGCTATAACTTTCAAAAAAATAAAAATTGTATATATGACCACCATAAATTAGTAAAACACCATGAAATTCATTTTGTTTCAATAATCTATAGTGTGCAAAGCATAGAATGCTGATACATGTTTCAGATTAAAAAATGTGATACTATTTGAAGTTATAGTTTTTTCAATCATCCTATCAATCAAGACTGGTTATGGTAAATAGAAAATGAATAATAATTATTTATTAAATTCAAAGTAAAAGCATAATTTATATTGGTGGAAAGTTGAGAATATTCTTTAATAACCCTTTTCATTTCATCAATTTTGGGTAAAAAAAATGTCATCAACCACATACCCTACACATACCCATCATATTGCCACTTTTTGGCCGATATCATGATCCTACACATACCCTTGTATTGCTTGAAATGCAATAACTAGGGTACCTCCCTTCTCATCCTTCTTACTCTTCAAACCACTTCCCTTTGCACATCTTCAAGAGTTAGCAAACATATATTTACTCTCTAAAGCTAGAAACAAACATTCATCATCATTATCCTCAAAATGAGATTCATCATTAGAAATTCCAACATCTTCTCTAGCATAATACTTCTTGTACTTCTTATCCATTTTTTCTTTGTTATTATCTCTATTCTTCCTATGTACAACTCTATTTGGAAATATTGAATAATAATGACCAATAGTTCCACAATTGAAACATTTAAAAGGTAACATACCTTTGTACTTACTGATACCTTTCTTCAATTTCCTTGTAAATTTTGCTTCCAACTCATCTGAACTATCATCCTCCAGATCATTTTATTTCTTTGTAGCTTTTAAGGTAGACTCTATCTTATCCTCTTTCTTTCCAAACTTCCTCATCTCAAATGAAGACAAGGTGCTAAATATTTGTTCTTTAGTAAACTTCTTTGGGTCCTTTGCTTCCTCAATGATGATACCTTATCATAACTCTAGGAGTTGTTGAATCTTCTGTGCTTGTCCCTCATCCTGCTCAAAAGCACTTCGCGATTTACCTAGCATTTGTTACAAGATCAACCCTTTAGAGCTAGTTTTCAATTTACTTTTGCCTTCTTGTTCGATTTTCATATCTACTTTGTTTCTAGCGTCTTTTGTGTCCATTCACTCTATCATTTCCTTCATAAACTGTCTGACTTCTTAAACTATGAAAATTCCCAAAAGAAAAAGCTTTATTTTACTTTCGATATTGGATAAATTACATAATATTTCTTGATTTAACGCTTCTCCTTATAAGTGAAGACCTCATTTGCAAAGTAGATTACAATTGTTGAAACAACACCGCTTCATCTCAGCCTTTGTACAGTCACATGGCAGAAGTTACGCCTGCGCAACCTCGTTTAATTTTCTAGTCACTGCAATTTTCGATCTATAGTCAGTTTCATCAAACGCAAGATCCATAATTTTTTTTCATTGGATCTGCATTCTAAGTAGGTTGACTTTTCTCAGGGTAGGCTCTAATGCCAAATTCCTTGAAGGCGCAAAACAAGCTGAGAGGGAGGTGGGAATTGGGTTGTCACGAGATTTCAAACAGACTTCAGAAAATTCTTATCAACCACAGCCATATATTTTATTATGGTAATGTTTAGCTCTCTCTCAAAATGCAGGTGAAATGCCTCCAAGGGGTTGCAATCTTGGCATTTTACATTTTGGGGTAACAAGCCAAATGGTTAAACTTTCTACTGCTGATTGCTAGACCTGGGTGGGTGTACCTATGTGAATTGGGCAGACTTGACTTTTGATCTTCTTTTCTTGCAGTAATTTGTTCACGATGGCAAATGGAACTGGAAAAAATGAAATGAAATTTGGTATATATTGTATACAAATGCTTAAAACTAAATCCTAATATGCTCAGTTAACAAATGTAAAGAAAAATGAATGAATCTTAATGGTGAAATGCAGAGACTAGTGCCTTACTAAGGAGTAGCCAGTCAAAGGTGCATAAACAGTGCTTCTTTGGAAGGTATTAGTCATTCAACATAATTTAGTTTATAACGCATGTATAAAAATGCGAGGGGTTATGATTACTAGGTTTGACTTAATGATCCGTGACATTCTCTAATTACTATGATCAACGGATTTCAATCTTGCTTGAAAGAACCAATCAATTGACCATACGGTGAAAATGTGCAGCACGAACTGAATATAAACATAACACCAATTTAAACCAAAAAACACCAACTTTGGAACAACTAATAGTATATAATGAACAATAAAAAACTGATACCAGAAATGAGTACACCATATTAAATGATTTCCAATGATAACTCCATAATTTCAAACATGCATCATAGTCTCATATTTGTGAAACATTGTATTCTACTGTATCTCTTCTATCCTATTTTTTATCCTATATCTTATATCCTCTATTTCATTTCCAAAACAGATATTTATACATTGAAATCACAAAAGGATGCATCCTTTCAGAAATGTCACAAATTAGAAAATAGATTAAGAGATAAATAAACTCTGTTTAGCCACAAATGAACTTTAGACAAGTGATCCACATAATCATGGCGCTCATGTGTATCTGCATCTTCAATTGTGTTCCAAATTGAAATCTCCATTCTTATCATTCTTTCATTCTGCTCACTTGCATCCTCCAATGTCATATTTTCAGTAGTAGCAACCTTCAAGATTTTGTGCAGCATCAACTCATTCTCACCACTCCATCTGGTCACTTCCTTTAGTTCTCCTCTTTCATCAGATAATGAGATTGATTTTTTCTTAGCAGGATTTGTCAATCCATGCACATCCCCCTGCAATTCTTCATAGAATTTTTGATGCCATTTTACAAAATGATTTGCAACTTCAATTGTTGCACTATTGGAAACATCTCGCTAGTTCACTTCTTGAAATTTCTCCATAATTCTTTTATTCATCCTTTCATGCTCCTTTAATGCAGCAAGCATTTGAGAATATTTTCCCTAGACTTTATTCAACCAAGATGTCAAACTGTCCTACCTTTCCTTGATTATTGCCACAAGTGCATCATATTTTCCTTGAGAATATGCACTTGATCCTTCCCAATGATCTTTGGACTGAGAGCCTTCACCTTGGGTAAGCAGCCTGGGTGTCTTCGTAGTAACCCCTAACAAATCCTTTAGGCGATCATTTTCTCTCAATACCCTTTCATTATTTGTTTTGTACATCTCTCTCTCCTTGATCAACATTTGAATTTGTGCTTTGTTTAATTTTGCAACTTTTATCCCAATTTCTATAGTAGCCATAGGATCATCTTCCCCAACTTTCAAATTCATGACATGTCCAAATGCCTTTTTAGTATCAATGACTATTGACTTCCTGTGGGGTGGATACAAGGCCCAAATCATTAATGATCCTTCATCTGTATTGTATTTGGATCCTGCATATACTTTTGTTACCTTTTCTTTGTCAAGCTTGTGTCTAGCATTGTTGTCTTTCAAAAAACTATCAAAGACAAGTGCAAAATTGAGATCCAGCCCAGGAAAGATCATAAAACTAGAATTTTCCAACATTTTCCTCCCCTTTTTCAGGGGTCATACCGATCATCTCTTCATCTACACACCTTCTCAATTCACTCAGCAATTGCTCCTCATTTACTGCAGTAACATTATCAACCTTTTCCCTTATTTCTTTTCCCTTTTGTTTATACAAAAATTCTTTGAATTCTGGGGAATTAACAAATTCATCATCAGATACAAATAATTTGTATTCAATATGCCTTGCATCTGCATCTTTACTCTCTTCAATACTCAACTCTCTAGTTGGGAAAATATATTGTTGAGTTCTTAGTCTGGATGCCTTTGCCAGTTGGCTTTGTGGCACACTGTCTTTATGCACCTCTTCTCCAGAACACAACTGCTATGCATCATGCAATCCTTGATTATATATTTCAACCACCATTTATGCTTCCTCCTCATCTAGATATCAGATCATATCATCAAAAGGATAGGGAACATACTGATGCCCTCCAAAGTTTATCTTCATTTTATCAGAATTAATATATCCTTTTGGATCAATTTTTTTTCTGAGTGGTCCTCTCTTCATGTTATAATGCAACAATTTATCAAGGATCAAATTGTATCCTTCCTTGGCCAACACAGTGAAATCCCCAAAGCACAATGTACTAGGCATAAAGGCCTACTTCCCAAAAGAGTTGAAATTCATTACACTGCAGTAATCCATCTATATGACAATCTCCAATTATACAATTATGTTTGGGACCATTTTTGGCAAAATGAAAGGAGCATGCTCAAACCCATAAACTCTAATCACAGTAGCTCCCTCCAAGTAGTACCAATCTCCCCAATTATGATCAATTGTCCCATTAAAATCTTTTGGTTGAAGAAACCTTTTTATCTCATCAGATAATGAATAACAACAAGGATAACTATACAATCTGTACAATGTCTTCACAAAATATTCTTCAAAATGAATGAAACTAGCATTGGCAAACCTGCTATCCCAAACAATAGTCCACAATTGAACTAGTAATGTTTCACCATCTTTATTAAACTGAGAAATCCTCATCTCTAGAGCCCATACTCCCAACACTTGTCAAAAATAGAGTACCAGATGCATCAATAATGAAGTGTGTGAGATGAAAGCTAGATGATCCACATTTTATAGCCATCAATCCTAAATCAAGCCCTTTAAAAATGTACAAGGCATAGTCAAATGGCCTAGAATTGTGGTACTAGATATCTACTATGATAATTATTGGCACAATTGACATATATTCCAGGGCATCCACTCCCAAAACCTAGAATATTGAGAAGTAAGTGTATTTCATATAAGGTTCAAACAGATCCACATGATAAGGAGGCCCATCACAATCCTACAGAGGAATTGGTTTGCTTATCTATTTAACCCTGTGAATTGGTAGCCTCCAACCCTTATAAATCGTATCCATTCTCTTGAATTCTTTCTCCAATTCTTCGTATATGATTTCCTAATTGCAAAACCCTTCCAAATTGAAAACCTCACCTATTTCCTCTTTTGACAAATGTATTTGTGGCTTTCTAGATGGGTCACATATAGCTTTGTGTTTCGGGTCATAATGATCAACCAACAATCTTATCAATTCAACATTTACAAATATGTTAGGGCACACCAGTTTGTCCAAATTCAGCTTCCATGGATTGCAGACTGGCTCAAAAAAAAATCTTCGATGATAATGGAAATTGAAAAATTCATATCCCCTTATTTGAGTCCAAACAGCTCCTATAAATTTGCATTTATCATCTAGTTTGTCTAATTTTTCCCTAAACTATGTTGATCTTCTAGACTTAGGCCTAGACCCAGGAAATTGGTCAATGAGGTCTTGATTCAATCTTCATTTTGTGCCCTCATGTTCCCCTTCGTTTTTTTGTTTCTTTCCCTTAGTCTGACTACTTTCACTATGTTTTCTACTTTTAACTTTTCTAGAGCTAGGGGACTGCATTCTTCAAAGTTACAAAAGTAAAAAATTTGAGGAGCTGTGGTGCAATTATTTATTGTATCTTGCTCAAGCTCTTCAGCCTGAAAGATGCCCTGGTTCTTCGTTCACCTTGCTGATTCTTCTTTTATGAATTCAACACTAATGCTTTCAATTAAATTCTCCCTATTATATTCCATTGTGCCATTAATATGTCAGCTAAAGCACGAATGAAGATATATTTGAAACATACACTATCGCATCAAATTCCTTGTAAGTGAGAAATTTTTAAATCTGGAGTGATATCCTTTTGCAACATTCATTAAACCCTTTGGCAAGACATCCTGGGGTCTCATCAACATTTGGAATCTCACTAATGGCTATCGCTTCAGTTTTGTATATCGCTGTGACAATTCCAAGTTGGGGAGCTATTTCATAGAATTCATTGTGTCTTACCGAGATGCACCCTATAGTATTTTTTTGATTGCTATGACATAACCACACTTTCATCGATGAGAACACACTTCAACATGACCTTCATATTTCTCATCAATGAAATTAGTCTTGCCGATGACGTAGACTCTATTGGCAAGACCCTAAACTTCAAAGAGACTCTTACCGATGCAAATTGTCTTGCCGAACTTGTTATTCCATTATGTTCTGTTCAGCGAGACTCTCCCCAAAACATCTCATCAGTGTGACTTTTAGGTTGGGAGGACTACATGACTTCCTCCCGACAGTTCTTTCATAGAATCCCTCCTTTGTGTTGGCAAGACCAAACACTTTCAGTAAGACCTTACTCCGATGTCTTTTAGTTTGGCCGATTCGTCATTCCATGTGTTGGTCGTTGAGACATATATGAATTTGCTATGACTCATCCCGATAAAAATTCTCATGTCGATATGATCTTTCTGTCATCGAGACAATAAATGTGTCTTGCTGATAGTCTACAACAAGTATACATTAGTGAAAAAAAATCATAGGTCGGTGAGACCCTAGCTTTCTCTTGCTGATATGGAATAGATGGTGAAGTACTCATGACTCGATGGATTCTGTGGGACCATATGACAAAATATGGGCAAAAAAATTATGAAGAGAGAAATTGTACTTATGGTGAGGACTATTTTGTAGACTCATTAACTATAAAATTTTCAAAATTTTATAGTTCTAATAGTGGCTCCGTCTAGGGATGAATGATTGTAAGATCATTGCAAGGATCTAGATTTTTGGGCGAGCAGACCAAACTCAAGGTGATGGATCATGTGAGCATGATGAAATTAATGGAAATAGAAATGAATATGACCCTACACTACTGTACATGGAAAATTTTTAGAAAGAAGGAAAACTAGGATTGTCCATGTACTAGAAATTCTTGTTCCTTTTATTTCCTAGACTATTATGCATGGAAGATAGAATTTTGAGAGGATTGTTAAGAATTGTCCATGCATTGGCAATCCTTAATCCTATATATTGCTCAAGAGAAAAAATGTTTTAGAAATTTCCCATGTACAAGCAACTCCTGATCTTCACTAGCCATATTTTGTAGATGATATGAATGTTCACCTTTCTTTCCAACAACCACAAAAGGTCCTAGCCACAAGGCTTCAAATTTCCCATGCTTTCACTTCTCCTGGCACCTTGCATTCCACATCAGTACCAAATCATTTTCTT
>VDFB02105981.1:0-12278 GCA_007258455.2 Sequoia sempervirens
TTTTCAGTAATGCATCATTCAATAATTGCTTACTGCTTCATAGATTCCAGAGTTGTTCTAGTTTGGAGTTTTTGAGTGTTCTGTGGCATCAGGTCTTCTGTTGCTTTATCATGATTCCTTGAGTCAATCAGTGACTCTCATCCGGTTTCAGTAGTATACAGAAGAATATTTACTTGCTTGCCTATATCAAGTTCCAGTGTTACTCTACAGAGTTCTTCCAGTGTTTCTTTGCAGCATGTAATCTCATTGTAAGGGGGGTTTTGTCCCACTGGGTTTTTCCTTCTCTTACTCATTATTGCATTTGTAAATGGGTACCTGATCAGGCCTCGTTGCCGGGACCCATCTTTGCTTTCATGCATCTTATTCTAGTGTTTTAGCTTCTTCTTAAGTTCATCTTAAGGGTGTTAGAGTAATAAGTTATTATGCTTAATTAATTACATCACATTGATTAATTAATTAAGTCACTTATTCTCTTTATTACTTAAGCTAAACTTAGGCACATTAATAATTAATTATTAATTATTAAGTGTGCACACTAGGGTTTCATTTAGGGTTTCCCTTTTTAGGGTTTCTTGATCTCCTTCATAAGGATTGATCACATTGTAATAATTGATTCTCTTAATGCATTTTTACAGAGAGGTTTACAGAGAACATTGTTTTGGTTCTTCATATCTTTTGCATGTGACAGGTATCCATCTTGCATGCAGGTGATCTTGGATTCTTGATCTACACCCAAAAGGTGGATGCCAAAAGGAATATTCTATTGTAATGCTCTATAAGCTATCATTATAGTGGGTCCATCTCTATGAATGCAATTACAATTTGTCATACAAAAATAAATAATAAATATGTTACCTCTCATGTCCTCCAGGACACTTTCCAAAGAATGTGGAGACACATAAAATCAACTTAGAATAACAATTATAATGTTACCTATCCTAAAAATTTGAGGGATGAGAGGATGTTCAAAGGATGGAACAAATAAAACATAGATGTGGGGGGATCTATAAATAAGATGTTAACTAGGTGCACATGGAAAAGTGGGATTAGGAGGGGCTAGTGGAGGTAAAGTAGGATAATCATGACTAAAATTTGGAGGTGGGGTATATTTGGGATAGCATAAGTGGAAACATGATTATGATGCTTGTTCATTCTAGCTAATTCATTATGGCAAGTTTGTGTGTTGAGCTTGATACTAGTAGGATAAATATCATTCAAGTTTGGTTTCTTTCCACTTTTTATCATATAAATAAGTAGTGGAATTGAAGTATTTATTTTATTTTATGTGACCACTCTCAGTGTAGAATAATGTGAACGGTCCATTAATTTAGTTTCTTTCCTTTGAGTCTCACCTTGGGGGCATGAGGATAAACTAGTGCAAACATTGAAGGTTGACTTATTATTTAATCTAGCTTGTTTTATAGTTTTGATAAATTTTAAATAAAATTTGAACATGATATTAGAGAGGACCAAAGGAGTGGGCCAAAAATAATCAAAAGAGAAGTTATCCATAAGGGTAATTGGCTAATAGCTATTATGTTTCATAGTATGAATTTCACTACTATAGAGGAGCTTCAAGCACTTATGTACAATAGATGGAACAAATTACATTATTGTGGTTCATATGGCCTAAAAAATATAGAATTGATTTAAAGTGGGAATAATGTTGAAGGTGTCCAAGATTTTTGGTCTGACCTGAATAAAAAGGTTGATCATACCCATAAAAGGAATATACTTATCATTGTCACCTTGGAGCTCACACATCCCAATACTATTATTAGAATTGTGAAAAACATGAGCCCCAGGATCAAACAATGAACAAAGACACCTTCCACGCAAGAGATCTACAAAAAAATATATGCAATATTCCTCAACAAGAAAAATCTATAGAATGAACCTCAAGAGTCATCAGGGAAAATAAGAGTCCTCAAAGGTTTCCAAGGTATGATAATACAATGAGGGTTGAGTGCTATATAAGATCAACCCTAAATGAGAAATGGATTAGATCATGACAAGTGTCAACATCTCATGCAATGAGACAGAATGATCTAATAATAACTCTCTATTTAACATACTAAATCAATGCTAAGTTTAGCTTAAGTGTATGAGAATAAATTAGACTAACAATCAATCAAAGATTAATTAATTATTAGCTAATGCATGATTACTCTAACAACTCTAACTCAAATGTATGTAACTATGGATTTTTTATAAATGCTAATCGCACTTAGCTTTTATCCCATTTTTAAAATATCTAGCAATTGGCGTTCCTTACAAACCATTCATTATAGAGCTCCTCAAATCATTTATTTTGAAGGAGGTGGTGTTTCACAATATCTAATTATATGATGTTTTAAATATCTAATTTCATATTTTAATTTAATATTTATTTGAGAAGAATAAATATCCAATTATTTGAGACACTACAAGATGTTGTGTAATTATGATTTCATCCTCACCTCATCCCAAATGGTAGCTCTAATACCACTTGGTAAGATTTGCACATATAATAAAGGAAATAAGATAAAATATAGTATGGATCATTAACAATGCAAGAGATATATGTGGGCCAAGATTCCCTAATATGAAATATATACAAAAATAAAATAAAACCCTTAGGTAGGGTAACATCATACAATACTCCTTATGGAATAATCTACTCCATAATATTTCTCCAAGAGATACCAAATATAGATTTTACTCTTAAAATTTCCTTACAGTGAAATCCACCTCTTTTATATAGACCTCATCCTAATCATCCTAATTACCTTATATGATTCATGATCGAGTGTAACTAACTTAAGGTATGTGTGTCACATGTTGGCATTTTCATCCAAATTATATAAATTGTAACATAATATCCCTAGGTACATAGTATTTCATTCCTCCTTCACATGTTTTATCCTCAAAACATGAGAAGATAAATAGTAATAATTTTGTAATTCATTAAAAATATGATCTCATGTCCTATCATTCATCCATCCATAGGTTATCTTCATGGTGGTTTTATATTAATGATATCTAGATCATATCCTTGGTTCACACTAATAATTCAAGTATTCATCGTATTATATTCTCTTTTTTGCCATAACTATCCATTCCTTATATGATTCCACTATTAAAAATGTTCCTTGTATTCCATGTATATCCATAGTGATTGGCTTGTTTATTCCTTGTATTATCACACCTATATGATGGTTTCCTCTATTATTCTTGTCTCTCACAATAATGTCTATTCTTATATATTTCACCCTTTACTATCTCTAAAGACTTATTTGACTCTTTGTCATTTGTTGTTTGCATTATTGACTTAGGAAGAGGAAAAAACTTTTCCTTTATCTATTTATATCTAGATCCCTTTATTTTTCCTTTGATTCTTTGGTTCACTTTTTTGTATATTCCTATAATTTCTCTAGATCTTGACTTTCCTTTGGTCTTAATTATGTGTATTATTATATAATGTAAAAAAAATCCTTCTATCCTTTAAAGCTTCATGAACTTATTTCGTACATTATTTTTTATTGTTCATAAATATTGTAACCATGGATAACCACATACAATATCTAACACATAAATATCCAAAGAATAAAACTTTGAATGTTTAACATATTTATCCATGGGTGGATTTAAATATTCAAAGTTTTGAATATCCTTACATTCTATTTGAATGTCCCTAATGTGATTTTATTGTACCTATAGTTTCTTAGCTAGCTTCATTTCGATGAAGTTATACTTACTAATATGGCTTACAAAAATAATATTTTTTTTCCTTTTGAATACATCCATGAAATTATACGATTGAATCTTCCTTCCTTCAACCTAGAGTGAATGTACTTTGATCCTTCATCTTCTCTTTATCATCCTCTTATTGGTATTATTCTCCTCATGTTCCTCCTATTATTTAATTTGGTTCTCATCTACCTGAGAAATATTTTTGAGTTCATCCAAAGAAGAAATGATATTATGTAATTGCATGTATTGTTGTCTAGCTTCACCTTTTTAGTATAGGAAAAAAACTCCCACCATAAGACCTTTTATATTGGTTCCTTCATTCTAATGTATTTCCATTTCCATTAAAATCAAGATACCCTATTGAAAGTAGGGGTTTAAGAAAACATTCCTTCAATCGATCACCTTTTTATCTATAAATTGACTCAACTTTAATTGGATTATTTCATAACGTTGTCAAAATCAAAAAAATAAAATAGAAATAGAAATAATATACCCAAATGATTTTGAGCATCTTTTGAGAAATTTAAAAAAAATAGAAAAATTCTATGATTTGTGGCCTAGATAGTGAATTATAAAAAATATAAAATTCGAATAACTCACTCAATATTGATGAAAAAAAGTTGAATTTTGGATTTTAGCTTCCTTATCTAATCTTCTAAATTTAGTAATAAATTATAGAGACATTTATAATTATTTGGAATATATAGGTGAATCTTACAAATTAGGTTTTTATCCTCCCCTTTTCCCAAACTATAACTCTAATACCAATTTGTGAGTTAAGGTAACATTTTAAAATTCTCCTTAAGGAAGAAGTCACTCTATATATCTCCAAGAGATACTAGATATACATAATACTCCTCACATGTCCTTAATATGATATTCACCTTTTTATATAAACCTCCTAATAACATAATAGAGGGGTAACTTATTAAATCCATATAAGCCTCTTAATTTTCGTGCATGGCTCATCACCCAAGAGAAATAAATTAAGGGATGTGTAGAACAATTAAGAGGCTTATATGGATAGAGATGATTTTATAATATGTATCCATGTATATATATTATAAAATCATTTGTGTAGATAGAACAAAAAAACTACCTCATTGAAAATGAATGAGCTATGAAACTCTATAATGAATGGTTCATAACGCATAAAAACTGCTAAATATTTTTTCAAATGGGGTCACAAACTAATTGGGCTTGGTTTTTGAGAAAATCTCATGGTTAAGAATAATTGAATTAAAGTCATACTAGTATAGGTGATCTCTTAGGAGTTCTTGATACTTGACCCCTATGATAATAAATTAGATGAAATGAGTTCTAAATGAGTCATTCATATTTATGAGAGGTTGTTCTTGTGAACCAATACTCATAAATTATATAGTTTAATGAATATTTACTCAAAAACTACACAATTTAATCCTTAAAAAATTACATAATTTGAGACACTATGAAAACACCACCTCCCTAAAAATTAATGATCAAATAATATTTTCAATAAATGTATCATAATTCACAACACTTGATAATGTTTTATAAATATGGTAGAAAGATAATTGTGTTGGAGTATAAACAAACATTGAGAGGGGGAGGGTGAATTAGTGTCTAATAAGCAAACTTAAAATTCAAACCTTTTAGGCTTTGAAAAAGACTTTTAGTTCATATATCCTTTCTATTGATAATAGAGCAGAGTAATCACTTTGAGAGCAATCATGAAAAGGGGTAAACAAAGATATGACAACATTAACTCAATTCATTTAGACAACTTATGCCAATATAACCTGTGTGAGATATCTTGCACCTGCCAAAGATGTGACTGACATTGTTTAACAATAAGAGCATGATGACAAAAACAAGTGCACCTCATAAGACTATGTATATGAAGACCAATATTATTGAACCACTTTAAGACCACCAAATTTTAATGCAACTTTATGAGACACTGCAACAACTATGCAACTGAATGACATATGATAAGCATTGAAACAACAAAGAGTTTAGTACATTATGACAAATTGAAACATAACAACCTTGAACTATGAATCAATGAATGAGCATGTGATGTGATAGACTAAATGATTTTCATCACAACATGCAAAAAATGTTTGGTTAAATAGAACTTTTAAACCATTTTGCAACTTATGACTGTGAAAGTACTTGTAATAGTAGAATACATTAACAATGCAAAAATAAGAACTGATAATAGACATTAATGCATCTAATAAATTATGAAAGTCAGATAGACATGAAAAACAATCACACCAAGACTCATCACATAACACATTATATGTCCTGAGTGGAAACACCTCTTGGGGAATAAAAACCACTCGAAAAATATCTCTTTATTTACATAGACCATGAACTCTTCACAATTCAGGAGCACCAACTCCTCTACTTTTCAGGAGCACCAACTCCACAACTTTTCAAGAGCACCAACTCCACAATTTTTTAGGAGCACCAAATCCATAATTTTTCAGGAGGGCCAACTCCACAAAAATACAATGTTTAAACAATTACATTGTACTATTAAAACCCTAGAAGTGAAAATGCAATCCTAGAATCTCAACAGTAGACCATGAAGATTTTCAATGAACACATTGAAGAATGTTGTATGAAAAATGACAACATCTTCTATTATACAATAACGTGAGAGTCAAAAATATTTTCAAAGCAATACAATGTCTTATATCTGTCGAGATTAAGCCTGAAGTCTCATGTCATTTTTCTTTTCAGGGTCAACCAAGAAATTCCAGAAATCCATCTTTTAAAGACTATACAAAATAACCTTTGAAAGTAGTTTGTGTAACTGTAAACTCACTTGAGTTAGCACATTAACTTCAAAGTTAAATTTGTTACAGCCCAAGAATCATCTAGAAACCCTAAAGGGTTTTAATCATAATTACCAAAGATTAAGTCCTTATCAATAGTATTTCAGAACCAAAGTTTTACAAAAAAATAGTGCAGATTTAATAAAAACCATTCTTAATAACTTCCCTTAACACAATGTCTTAAAGCTTGTAAGCAACAAAATAGTTTATGTTCATTACCTGATTCTAGTGAAAGAAAAAATGAACGTATGCCTTAAAAAACCTGATAACTGTCTAGCTAAAACTTCCACTATCGTTTCCTTGTCCAAACACCCATAGTCATATATTTTCCAAGCTCAAAGTTACTCCATATGCCAACCAAGCTCATATAGTGAGCTAATTTGCAAAACCATAGCATGTCGGTTGAGAAAAGCTCAACAAATTTGCAGACCACAGAGTACCATGGCAGCTAGGGTTCCATAAAACATTTTTCCCTAACCAAGCTTCAAGTATTTCAAAGTCTTTAAAAAAATTAAAATGATCATTTGATATCCGGTCTTATCAAAAAAAACATTATAATTTGTCAAAATTGACTACTAAATACTTTACCCAAAAATATCGACATCATAATATTGAATAATGAGTTGTCAATGCCACATGTGCATACATTGTTAATGATGGTTTTCGATGTCACTTTTCAATGTGATATACCCAATCACAAGTTGTTGTCGAAACCATAGTGTCAAACAAAAATGATACTATCACCACCATTTGATTTTAAACAAAGTCAATTTCTTTTGTCATATAACCCTGATATATTCCATATGCCATGTTAACCAAGATTCATAAAATGTTGATGACCTTGATATTTAAAGCAATGTAAGTCAATAACAATTCTTCCCGATAACTTGCAAATGAAATGACCTTTGAAACAAAATGACTTAGGTTTTAGATCATAGTAATAATACCATCGATGGGATTTTATTCCCATTTGTATTGTTAACAAAAAAATACCTTGTGCTCACAAAATCAGTAACAAATGAATATGCCAAGCATGTATTTACCAATTTGTTAAAAAGATATGAATGTTGATCTTTTCAATCATGACAATGAATAACCATCCAATATACCATATACCAAACAACATGTTCAGAATCACTACCTTCACATTATGAAATTGATGATCAATATATCAATACCTCAAAACATATACCCTCAATGTTTACATGTCAAAGATATCATAAGTAAACCAACCTCATATGTAAACCAATCTAAAAAATGTGAGCATCAACTGAAGGATCAAACTGAAAAACAACCTATATCCTATCCAAATGATAAACATTGTCAGCATCATCATGTAACAAAAAGAAAATGAACAAAGTAAAATCTTGGATCTGTATATCATGTCATTTTCATATTACCAACCATGTGAATTTGCATATCATGCATTCATCATACTAAGAATCCAAAGAATAGAACCAATGATGTCATGAACCCCATAAAACAGTTTTGGCATCAAGTACAAACTAACACATAAACAAATGAAAGCCAACAAACTCCCCCTTTGTCCTTGATGGAAAAACGCATATCATCTCTCCCCCTTTTTGCCTTAATGACAAAGAATGAAAGAAGAGAATGTGAGATGCCATGAATATAAACAACTGAAACCAACCAACACAGTAACCATCTGGAAGGAGAAATCAAGAATCAAAGACTATCAACATATCATTACTTTAGTCATAACCAAATAACTTTGTGTCATATATCTCCTTGTGTTAATCAAATGAGCAATCAAATAACATGTCTGCACCAAATATCAACTGTATAAACAATGTTACCAGCATGAATAACTAGGTACCAAGGCATCAACTATGCACTTCTCAAGAAGTTATGTCACTTGCAAGGTAGCATCTACAAAATACATGAGCTTCTCTCCCTATTTGAGATAACAAAGAAAACTAGATTCTCAAGAATCTCACTGCAAATCTCTTTCAAGCATGGTACTGTCATAAAACATGATACTATTCAACATCTATCACAATGCCACAAGAATCTACATAAGCTTAAAAGGCACACTATGAGAAAAAAAAATATCAAGATACTCTTACAAATTAGCCTTGCTCCTTGTTTGTTACTACTCTTGACAACATAGGATCATCAATTATGCTACTTCCCCTGTCAATAACAATTTTAGCACTGGTGTCAAGATGCTAATATGAGTCACTGTCTCATGTGACTAAGGACTCTTGCAATCTATTCCACTCATGACCAAGGAAAGAAACACCAATACATTTTATAGGAATATTATTGTTATAATCCTTTTACCATGCTTCAAGGAAGATACCAAGAATCCAACATATATCAAACATGAAACAAATATTTGAACCAAGGACAAAGAAATCACAATTATAGTCTCACAAAAAGTATTTCTCTTACATACATGTCTATTATGGCCATGCCAAATTCAAACTCCATCTTGCAACAGTACCTTGTAAAAACACACTGTCACCTTCATATATTTACTAGGACACTCGCAACTGCAACAATATTAGAATACAGAAGCACAACATGATCATTGTCCTAAGAGTGCAATATTTTGTCACCAATCACATTTTTAAATCAGCAACCCCTTGCAACTTCTATCATGAATACATGACTCCAAACTAGCATAGATGACCTGTATCACAAACATATGAAGAACATTTGTCAGAAGAATATCCTGTAGCATGAAACAACTTATTTTGAATTTTTCATGTAACAAATTTTTGATATAAAGTATGAAAATGTATAATATTGTCATTCAAAATATTGTAGCACAAATCCATTAAAGAAGCAAGGAACTGTCCTCTTTGATTTAAATACCAATAGGTCACTGTTATTAAGTAGAGGCCCTATCAAAGAAGGGTTATTGTCATTCAGAAACCTGTTAATCAAATGACTACAAAAACAAACTTCCAGAATCAGTAACATTTATAGATGTATCATGGTCTATCCAAACAATGGTATTTGTCAAACACCCCTGTATTGAAGCTTGATGTATTTTGTATTCATTGAAAGTTAAGACACTCTAAAATAATAACAATAGAGATAGAATGGTATGCACATCAATAAATCACAATGCTTAGTCATCTTATGTTAAGATCCAAGAATGATTTAAATGATATCACTCAAACAAATACCATATACCACCACTACTTGTTATGTTATGCTTTCTTTCAAGACCTCATTTTCCTTGTTTGTTCAATGTGACCAATTTCCATCATTCTTAGTTCAAGATACCGTGTGTACAAGATACAAACTATCAAGATAAACAAATTCTCACATTGTAAAACAATGGCATAGAAACCACATGACAGTCCTAAACACATGTTTTTCCCTTTGTAAGAGCCCATCACTGTTACAACAACTTATGGAATTTTCAAGATCATAGATGCACAAATATTATACAGTCTCCACACTGTTTCAGATTTAAAATCTCACTTCAAGACATCAAATCCATAAAACATATAGCTCGCACCTTGATTATTGAAAAATAATGCAAAAAGATAATTTTTTTGTTCAAACAATCATTCACACATAAAGACTGCACCATCACTCAAAGGTTTGCATATGCATAAATTTTGTCACCTATTCTCTATAAAACAAAAAAATTATATTATTGCAAATCAACTTACTCCATCATTAAAGTTAGCAACGTTTTCAACATCATAGAGAACTGTCACTGTAATACAAGCATTATTTTGCACACCTTCAAAATTTCTCTAAGGAGTTGAAGAGTAATACAATAACCAACTCCCCCTTACCACATGCTAACCTTTCAGGCAACAGTTGATTCCTTTTGTGTAGTATGCACTAGTTTAGTATTTTCATTTCCTAGGTCTTTTTTTCTCCTCCAAACCTATATGGGCCCTTTCTTTTTCTTGGTCAATGCATCTACATTGTTATTTTTAAATGATGCCTTCAACTTACTCCTACATTGTTGCTCCTTATGCCCAAGTTTATGACACTTAAATGATGTGATATTATAACCAATTTGAGGAGTAAAGGAATCATACTTTCTTGGCATTCCAAAACTTCTATGATCATATCTTCCATACCTCCTACAATTTCTTGCTCTATGAACATAAGCATGATAACAATAGCAATAGCCATGAAATTGAGAGTAGTTATACCTGATAAATGGAGGTCTTTTTGTCCTTTCATTAACACATTTATCTTTTGTCTAAGTAGCAACAATATGGTGACAATATCAACCTTCATTTTTGGTATTTGCTTGACTATAAACCTCTTTCCATCTGCAATAGAAAACACTGTCTCATGTTTAGATTCTTCTGCAAAGCTTTTTCCAACCTCATATCCCACTCGTATAGGATCCTTAGAATGCTTTTATCTACCTAACATCTCATTTAATAGATTAGTACTACAATCAAATTTTTTGTTTTTACCTAATTGATCCTTGACACTTTCAAGCTCCTTCCTTAATGCAACTACTCCTTCAAGTTTTAGACATTTAATCTTTTTAACCTCCAAATCAAACCTTACAACATCTGCCATTCTCTTACATTCTTCAATTTCAATTTTTTGACTTATAATCATGTTGTCTTTAAGAGTTAGATCTTTTAACAAGGAATCATTATCTGAACTTTTCTTCAATGAAGCAACCTCATTTTCTAGTTTATTACACAATTCATCCTTGTCCTTTAACTTGGATTCCAATCCCTCTTCAGTATTTTTTCCATCAACCATTTGAGCTTTCAGTAATTCAATAATCTTTTTATCATCATTATGATTTTGTATTACAACTTTATTAACATCAACACTTTCTAGTAAGCGTACCTTGAGATCTTGATTTTCCTTTCTAAGCCTCTTAAGTTTATCTAAGGCAGCAAGCAGTTCTTCTTCCAAATTAACCTCAAACTCATCACCTTCACATTCCTTTTCACTTACTAAGTAATCACCTTCTTCTTCAACTACAAGATCACTTTTAGTATCAACTGGCAGGGGTATTTCTTGAGACAAAAATTCACTAGACTTGACAAGGGTTGGTTTATCAACATTTTGCTTGACACTAGTCATTATATTTTGACCTTTGTTTATTTTGCACTTATCCATAACAAATACTCCACAACTAGGAAACCTTAAGTTGGTTAGACTTATGCGCGGGTATAGATCTGATACCACTTGTTGGAGTATGGACAGACACTGAGAGGGGGGTGAATCAATGTATGATAGATAGACTTAAAATTCAAACCTTTTCAACTTTGACAAAGACTTTTAGTTCAAATATCCTTTCTATTGATAATAGAGTAGAGTAATCACTTTGAGAGCATTCATGAAAAGGGTTAAACAAAGATAATGACAACATTAACTCAATTCATTTAGACAACTTATGCCAATATAACCTGTGTGAGATATCTTGCACTTGCCAAAGATGTGACTAACATTGTTTAACAATAAGAGCATGATGACAAAAATAGGTGCACCTCATAATACTATGTACATGAAGACCAATATTATTCAAACACTTTAAGATCACCAAATTCCAATGTAGCTTTATGAGACACTGCAACAACTATGCAACTGAATGGCATATGATAAGCATTGAAACAAAACATATTTTAGTACATTATGACAAATTGAAACATAACAACCTTGAACTATGAATCAATGAATGAACATGTGATGTGATAGAATAAATTCTTTTCATCACAACATGCAAAACATGTTTGGTTAAATAGA